>JAVQJG010231380.1:0-12160 GCA_036024015.1 Craterocephalus amniculus | reverse complement strand
ATCAAGGGTTTTTTTTTTCTTGAGAGAGAGTGTGGGGTAGAGAGACAGAGAGAGATGATGATGCTGACCGGATGTGAACGGTCATGTAAATTGTTGAGCTGTATTTTCGATGTTGCACTAATAAGGGGAGCACCGCCACAATAAACTCCCACAAAAGAGAGACGGCCTCGTTGTATTATTTCCCCGAGACGCAGGCGCCTTCACATGGGCATGTCATAACAAAGTCAGACAAACTTCGGTCAATAAATCAATCCCCTTCCTGTTCTTGTGAAATCCTAATTACCGGACCTGGTTGTGCTTTAACTGTAGCTCCAATTAAACGTGCGGAGTGCCGGGACTTTCCATAAAGTCACATATTTTCTTTGTTTCCAAAGTCATTCCTTTAGGGTTAAAACACAAAACACAGCAGGGAAGCTATAAGTCAATATGATTATTCATCTTTCTCCAAGCTTAATGTATGGCTATAGAAGATGAATTATTGATAGAGTCTACGGAATTTGCAGTACATACCAAACAGGCCAAAGGTTTGGACACATTTTCCCATGAAATCCAATGGAATAGCATGTCTTCAAACTTTTAACTAGTAGTGTATAAAATCTGCCTGAACTGTAAAAGCATGATCTGCTGTAACACCACAGCATCTTCTGTTGTTGACATCTGTATAAATACCTTTGCCATTGTGGCTGGGGACTGCTGAAGACTGTCAAGTCCAAACTCAGAGCTAGTTTTCATCCACTGTTTTCAATGTTCTGCAGTCAGACATCAGCCCGTTTCCACACAACTGGACAGACAGCAACACCTCAGAAGTGCCAGGGGAAGGCACTGAGTCTACCGGCCCAGAAAGGTCAGCCGATCATGGGCACAGAGCTGGTGCTGACAGACCTTGGAGGATTGAAGACTTGGAGGGGGAGCTGGGAAGAAAGGTGGAGTTGCTGGAGAAAGAGAGAAAGGCCCTGAGGCTGGAAACAGAGAAGCACAGACAGGAAATCGACCAAGGCATCAATAAACTACACCACCGTATCTCGGGCCTGCAGGAAGGTAAAGTAGAAAAGGAACAGAAATGAAAGATACAGAAGCCGTGCCCGTTTATGAGCCGAAAATGTGTATATCAAGATGTAATTAAAAAAGAGCACAATGAGAACAGCAGTGCTGAGTGACTGATTATCACACGTCTTAAGATGCTAATAATGAGAAATAATCTAGCATGGAAATGAGTTCGGAGATCTAATTTTCATTTAATCAAATCAAGCCATGGGGTTTCTTTATGATGAATAAATTATGTTCAAGAGGAAAAAGGAACACATCAGAAGGACTATGAAAGTCATGCTCTGCTTAATAGAAAAATGCACAAAAAATTGTCTGATGTGGGGGAAAATAAAAAATATAAAAAGCTATTTAAGCTTTATTTTGTCCGAATAACTGCAAATGATTTCACTGGTCTGTGTTCTGCGCTTTTCTCCCCATTCATACTAATTTTTTTAAGGTACAGCAGGACACTCATTCCCAGAGGGCTACAGACTGTCCTTCCCAGCACGGACAAACTACATGTTTGCTTTAGTGAAACACTCCATTCCAAAGATGCGGGCCTTCACCGCCTGCCTGTGGCTGAGGCCCGCCGGTGGAGGCATCGGGACCCCTCTGTCTTATGCTGTTGCTGAACAACCAAATGAACTGGTCCTCCTGCAAGGCCTGCATACTCCCACTGAGCTACTCATCAATGACAAGGTAGTCTGCAGTGGTTGGATATACAAAGTAGCACAAAATGTGGGGCAATGTGTGTTTGGTCAAGTACTTCTTCCCTTTAACAACACAAGCTGATGTTTAATTATACAGCCTGATTGGTCACCTTTAAATTAAGATCCTGTGGAAAGAGCAAACCCTGCTAAATGTACAGGTAATCTCACCAAAAATGTTCCAAAATTCTGTTGTTGGTGTTCACTCTTGTGTTAGTATATTGCTGGGTTGGATCATCACATTTCCACAGTAAATAGGAAAAAACAACACATATTTTCACTTTTTATTCATTTTACACTGTCATGGGCTTCAATGACAACTATCACCTCAGTTAGGGTACCAACCCAGTCCCCAACCAGGAGTTGAAGGTCAATCGGCATGGTTGTATTGGTCATACAACATGACCAAGATGATCCAACAGTGTTCAGTTGGGATAAAGGTCTGGATTCACAGCAGATTGTTTCACCCTCTTCCTGTCCAATCCTGAAGGATACAATTTGTAGATATATGATTACTGCTTGTGCGAGATCTCACTCTTATAAAGCTGTTTATCAAACCGGTACAAATCAAATGTCATACATCTGTGATTGAATCGCACCTGGCAGTACCAGAACCTCACACCAACGTGATGACCATATTGCAGCAGATCTGGGCACATGTTTTTTGGGGCACATCCCACACATTTAGCTGTGTTGCTCATTCCACAGAACCACAATCCTTATTAGTTATACCTCATTGTAACCGTGACAAAACAGGCTTTTCATTGATGTGTAACACAATACTAATTGGTCTTACTGTATTAAAGGAGACAAATAATTAACCCTCACAAAGTTCCTTGCTTGTGCTAATTTCTATGTCGCCACTGCTTTTCTGAAATTCATTTCCAGTTGGAGAATCTTGTCAAGATTTATCAGTCCTACTTTTAAATGACCATTCAATACTGACTGTTGAAATGTATCTCTCAACAAAATCTCAGGTGCTTTTATATACATAGTTGACCTTTCTCTCTATTATTTTTCTCATTTTTGCAGGGTATGTTGAAACATGTTAGGTTATAACCTAATTTGGAATTCCTAATGTTTTTTTAAGAGGAAAAAAACACAATGGATAAGCATAAAATTACCTAGAGCACATGAAATAAAGAGACAAATTTATGAAACAAGCTAAATTGTCCCGTTCATGTGTTTAAATGAAGGATTAGAGACCCACCTTGACAGCATTGCAAGGTTATACATAGCTGCGCCGAGGCTTTTAGTACTGTATAATTCAGTGAAATCATTATGATAATGGATGCCTGCAGGAAAAGTTTAGCATCCTTGGAGGTAGCTAAATGTCTTTAGGGCAGGGGAAATGTTCTATAATAAACCAATTTCGATGCTTAACATTCATAGAGGAATAAAGCTGCCAAAGACAAAGGAAATATAGTGTCATACAGTGCATGTCATCCTTATTATGCTAATGCATTTCACCTCATGATTGTCTGATAGCATGCTTTATCATTAGCACTTACATTAGCCTATGTTTTTGCTAACAAACTTTTAGGTGGCCCAGTTGCCTCTGAACCTCTCACGGGGCAGCTGGCAGCACATTTGTGTGAGCTGGACTCAGAAGGGAGGAGTGTGGCAGGCCTACCAGGGGGGGAAGCTAAAGGGCGAGGGAGAAGGACTGGCTGCGGGACATCACATGAGACCAGGAGGAGTTCTTGTACTGGGGCAAGAGCAGGTGAGCAAAATACAGGTTTGGTTTTGTTGTTTTTCTGAAGGCTGGCTGAACAAATTAAGTGTTGAATGATTAGATATAATTCTGAGTGGTTTATTTGAAAAGAAACTGTGTTGACTGTTGGACTGTAAACAAATGTAGCAATGACACTGCAGTTGTGAGTTGGTGCATTTATTGACTTCTCTCTGAGTTGTCAAGGAAATCAGATAATAAATGCTTCAACAAGTGTTAGCAGTTTTAAATTGTAGTTTTAGTCTACGTTTATCAATGTCTTGCTTTCCAAAGCCCTAAGCTAGTGGGCTCAGTGGTTAACTTGTGAATGATGGGCATATGCTAGTCATAAACAAAGATGATAGCCAACGGGACAATTGTTCTCAGCCAGAAAAACCTTTCCCATATGGCTGCTTTGCTTTGTTGGCTTACATTCAAACTACTTCCCTTTTGCTGATTCTCAAGGGCTGCTAATATGCCGAAGGCAAGATCTGAACAGTTAAGTTTGTGTATGAGGGTAAATGTGGGTCTATTTTTAAATCTAGGCCTCTAATAGTTGTCTAATCCTTCTCCAGGACTCCCTTAGTGGAGGTTTTGACTCATCCCAGGCACTGGTTGGAGAACTGTCCCAGGTGGGTCTTTGGGACAGAGTCCTATCGTCATCCCAGGTGGCCACCCTGGCTCGATGCGGCAGGGTAACCCAGGGCAATGTGGCCCCCTGGACCGAGAATGGGGTTGAAACATATGGTGGAGCAACCAAAGACCCAGGCGAGCCTTGTAGTAAACACAGCAGGAGCTCCCAGTGACTGATTGAGGGGTGGGGTTGAGAGATGATTCTGTCTGCCCAATTTTAACATAGATTTGTGATACGCAAAAAAAAAAACTCTATGAGGCATGGAGTGGTGTAAAAGCAGAGAAAAAATAATGGAACCTAGTGTGAGTAAAGGCTTTTCATTTACTTGTCACACTCCCAACAATTCAACTGATGTTACATTCCTCAAGAAGATTTCACAATAATATCAGCAACTAAATTAATCACCCTTCATTGCTTTGAACGGCCCATGCAACAGAGGGTAAATTTTTTGGTGGTTTATTCATTACTATAATAGTTGTACTGGTCTAGAATCAATTTGATAAGCTTCCATATATGTACGCCAAAAGTTGCAGAGTCATATGATAAGGAATTAAGTTCATTACACCCTAGACTGAGAGTCTGCTCTCACACCAAACCAATTGGAAGACTTGTCAATGGAAGCATTTAATGGACACTAGTCAAACGTCTGAACACACTATTTCATTGGACAAACTTCTCACTGGTACTGTACATTTATATAACAAGCCAAAAGTTGAGCCTTTCTGCTATTGCTACAGATTTAAAAACGTACATTGCTAACAATGACGTGAGCACTTTTCACACAGTCGGTTTCAAGGTGTGCCTTTGTTGTGCTTTGTGTGAAACTGAGAGGCAAAGTGGGTTGAACAGAGGTAGTTAAAGAGGTAAAACTCATTGTGTAAAGGAATGCATCACTGAGGACTCCGATCTGACGAACAACCCTGGTGTCACTGAGCTGATGCAACACTCGGCCATCTCTGTTTAGTTTGAGTGAATTACCAGAGGGCAATTTTTGACAGCCTATCAAGGTCACCTTTTTCTAAATAATAATGCTCACTTTGTGATACAGGCTTTAGTGGTACTTTGACAGACTGCAGGACAGCTAGATAACAGCCCAATATCTTATTCTTTAAGAGATATTTTGGACAAAGTAGGGTCGGATAAAGACATTAGTCTTATCTGCAGTATGAATTGGTATTTTGCTCATTTTGAGAAATTACAACATGGGAGCATTAGAACGTCATCTGAAGAACATCCCTCCTCATTACAGTGTGCACAGAAGCTGTCACATAAGATACTATGGGGAGACACTGCATGCAGTGATGCACAGGAACATGAATGCGTCTTCATTAGCGAAAGTAAACATCCAATACAAAAGCAAAAGTGCAATATTTGATATTACATTTTTAGTTTATTTCCCTCTGTAGAATCCCTGCAACCTGTGCTAAGGTAAACTTTGATCCAGAATGTTATTTGTTGTTTCTGCAGCTTACAGCAAACCACTGGTGCATAATGCAAAGAATCAAATTTAAATTTGAGACTATAAACCATAAACTGAAACTCCTGCCAGATAAAGACTGAAGAGCAAGTATGCTGAGATGGATATAATTGGTTTTTGCAAACCAGAATTTATGAATAGCATAGTTTGAGGCCACTATTTTATCCAACATTTTAGGAAACACTCCTGCAGCTTCCATTCATGTAAATAAAAATTAATGTAATGCTAGCAAGTGACAACAGTTACTTAGCTTACCAAATTGTGTCTTGACCCAGACAAGACAGAAGCAAAAGTCTCCTTCCTGGTGTGAATGACAACAAGACATGAAGATACTGCCTTTAAAATGCACCACAAGACTTATCATGTTATTCTGCACATATTCTCATAGATTCAGATGCATTTTCACTTTGGCGTCAGTCTGAGATTATTGCAAATCAACTTGTAGAATCACAGGTAAAAGGTTACAATCTCAACAGCTACTTGATCATGATGTTTTCTGTGGCTTTGCAGTGGTGAAATTCTTCTTAAAAGAAAATAAAACTTTTTGAAGAGCAACAGAAAATTCAATGACCAAAGCACAACATTTGCAACATGTTGAACTTTATATCTAAGCCGTCAGTATCAATGTCATTTAAGAAAAGCACAGAATAGCAGTCAATTTGTACTCAATTGAATCAGTTGCTCTGAGCCTCTGAGAGCAGAGAGATGAATATGAAAGGCATGAAGTCGAACCAGGGCAGCTGAAATCCCTCCACGCAGGGTCGGAGTGGAATTAATTAAGGGCTGTGACAGCTTTTAGAGTCAGAGTCAAGGTAGGGTGATGAAAAATGCGGGAGAAAGTGGTGGGAATATTAAGTAGTAGATGGCAGCCAGGAGTAGATGACGAAAGAGAAAGGAAAGGGGAAGGAAAAGAGAAAAGATACTTGCTCTGAGTGATGTTACATTGTTTTCACCTCTGCATGATGTAATCTTGTACGTTTAATGGCTTGCCACTGCAGTGTGTTTTTTACAAGTGTCACAAAAGAGAGTGTCAGGGTACTTGCGTGAGTGCAAGACAACTGTCTCCTGCGCTCGTGCAAAGTGGGGATCTTTTTGGGAGTCTCTTGAAAGGTCTGTGGGTCTCTTTCATTCCACTTCCACTGAAATGTCAAAGAATGAATAAATGAATAAAAAGCAGTTAAAAAAATGCGTGTTTCCAGAGCAAATTTACACCATTTGCAGAATATTCATGTTTTCTTATGTATTATCTTATAATCTGACATGCTTTTTCCCCACTAACCAAATCTAATTCAGCCATTTGGCTTAAGTTAATCTTTAACACATTCCATGCATGAGTTGTACTGAGTTGTAATTTGCATTACTGCTCTTATAAATAGCCCACTATGAATTACTGTTTTACGAGATTTGCTGTTAAACACAACCTATTCATTTCTAAAGAAAAACATGAAAAAATAAAAGCTATTTAGCTGCATCCCAAGTGGATGCAAATCATCCTTAGAGGAAAGTGCCTGTGAGGGTGTTTGTACTTATGTAAACAAATCACCTACTTTATTCTACTGATGGGAAGTTACCACTGCAAGATGCTTTCAACTAATTAAGAAAATGAGAATTCCACTGCGAGGCTTTAAGATTAAAGAGGTTTGGTAAGATATTTGAGTTGGTTGACACATTGCTTAAAACTCCTGCTTAATCAGGTCAAAATCCTCTTGTTGTGCCTGATAGTGTCTTTGATGATGCCGCTCAGTCTGCTGCGTTTGTATTGTATGTCATGCTTTGTGTCTGTTTGCCTTGTGTCAGAACTTTTTTCAAGCTTTTTGATAGTGGTGTGTCATTATGTTTATGATTACTGGAACAGAAAATGAAATGCTCTTTTTCCATTACATGCACATCAGTTCAATGTTGTTGATAATCTTGTATGGTGTTTTATTGTTCTGCATATGTGCTGTATACAAAACTCACATCTTTATTAAAGTTATCATTTTCAGAAGGAATGAATGTGATTATTTCTAAGTACCTGAGATATTCATGAGTACTGCTAGATGTAATGTAAATACTTTTTATAGCAGTTAAGGTGAGACAGAACTGAGTGTTTTTAAAAAGTTTTCCATAAAGAGACAAATTTTTAAAAAATAACACCCTGAAACCTTATCAGATGTAAACCAAACGGTGACATTTTTCTGTCTTGTTCACAATGAGACTCTATATCTGCAAAGTTCCATTTTAAGTCTCCTGAAATACCTGGTTTCATGTGAACAAAACATTCTTGTAATTGAAAAAAAAACTTGTCTAAGTGTGGCCATGGCCTGCATTAGTTTTGGAATTCGAGTTACAGTATCTGTCACATGTTGCTGCATTTGTAATAAACTTGTCACTGCTGACATTTTATTGGATGAACTTGTGAGTTTTGTTGCAACAGAACAAAAGTCAAGTAGAAAAGAAAAATACTTTTATGACAAAATTCTCCTTCAGATTTTAAGAAGCACATTCAGGTTGAGCACAACAGTGTTTCTTCCACATCTAGCCCATTGTTCAGTTAAAGCTGCTTTATGTGGTGATAAAAGTTTTCACGGAGTTTGTATATTTGTCATCTTTCCTTAAGTTTTTTAGTAAAACCCACCTAACTCCATCAGATATATAATCTTGCTTTTATTTGTAAATGTAATCATTAGTACAGCTCTGAGAAGGATACCGTGTTTTACTGTAGAATCACCACACTCAACATGTACATCATGCACCAAGTAATGGGAAGGATGAGAAGAAATCTGGCATGATTATTTTATAATCATGAAATATTCAAACTTAAAATATTGTAATATTCTCTTTCTCCAGGAATGATGACGCTGGTCAACTGGTGTTGTTCAGAGAAAAAAGGCTCAGCAAGCAGCACTGACAGCTCTAACACCAGCCCTCTACTGACTCTCTGTCTACTTTCCACACACACACACAATTAAAATACAAAGACAGAATAGTCCTCCCTTAACTTACTGACAATGAAAGATTGTAATTGATACGTGTCGTAGTTAACCAAACTGGACAACATGACAAGCCTGACAGTCAGTCAGCGGTAACTACCATCTGTAAAGTGTTTATATCTTTGCTGAACTGATTTTTGTGAGCACGGTTACATCTGTCAACGGATACAAGCAATAAAAGCTAACATATTTGTCATGATTAACATATGATTAGCAGAGGACACTGACAATCTGTGACGTTCAACATAACTCCCTTCAGGCATTTTCCCCCCTTGCATTCACTTTTTCACTCAGGGGAGGTTTTCAATGTAAGTATATCACTTGGGTAAAAATGTGCTTGAGTAAAAGAAAAATTATTTATTTCAAAAACGACTTACAGAATTACACATTTGAAAAACTCAGTTACAGTAACTTCAGTAAATATAATTCCTTACTTTCCAACTCTACTGCTCATCAGTCCTTGGTCTTTGATGCCGGATTTTTTGTTCCATGATGCTTCGAAAGGTTTTCATTAGTAAAAGACCTTGACCTCAGGAAGACCACCTTAGGACCTCGAGTCCCACAAAGCTGTTGTGATGGTGGCATCTGGTTTAGAGATGTCTTGCTGAGATATGTAAGGCCTTCTCTAAAAGAGATGTTGTGTGAATATGAGCATACGGTACTCTGAAACCTCTACTTTTCTCCCTTTAATGGGGCTTTCACAGATATCCAAGCTTCCCACACCAGTAATACAAGCCCATACCATCAGAGATACAGGCTTTTGACCAGTCCACTGATAACAAGCTGGATGGCCCTTCTCCTCAAAGCTTGAACCAGTGAACTGTGCTAACACACAGTGATTTCTGGACATTTTTCTTTGCCCATGAATATATTCCCAGCAGAGAATCACATTTAGTTTTAATGCAGTGCTGCCTGAAGGCCTGTATATCACAAGCAGCCAGTCTGGACTGTGCCATCGAATTCAACATTATCTCATATTTCCATGAAATGGTAATATGACTCAGTTTTAAGTAATGGATGTTATTTATGTGCTTTTGGTAATAAAATAAGGCTTTATGAGACTTGCAAATCATTGTATTCTGTTTTTATTTACATTTTCTGCAGCAAGTATCTGCTTACAGATGCATAACCATTCACAGCTGTCAGCACCCACAGGGGCATTCTGGGTCACTTTTCAACACACATTAGAATTTTCTTCTGCTTGATTATTGTTTCCATTTTGCATGCTTATCAAAACAGCATGTATTATTTTAACTCATCTTCCCACCTCTCTGCCAATCTCCATTCCCACTTCCCTTTCATTTTCAGTGTCACATCTTGTTTCAGAGCCCATCACTCTGGAAGTCACCTGCTTTCTGTCTAAAACCCACATTCTCAGCGTCTCTTTCTTCTGCAAAGACATATTCAACATGTTTGTTGACAATAAATAAATAATGATGCATGCAGAGTATGGGGCCCCAACTTTTCAAGACTGCTGTCATCTGTACAGATATGCAGGGGAACTGTAGGCAAACACTGTAGGGAGCAGGCATACAAGATATCAAAAATAAAAGAAAAAAGCAAACAAAGCTCTGGGAGGAGATTAAAACAAATCCCTTTATCTATGTCTCTCTGCCTCAAGGCAACAGTCATGCAATATTACTTTTAAGTCTCTCTGTCGGGTTTGTATTAACACACGATGCTGGCAGTTTGACAAAATAGTCAAGTTGCTAATTTTGAAAGCTCAACAAATCTCAGGCCTGTAAATAGAATAACTAACATAACATATTTAAAGCAGAGCAAAATGGCACAGGGAAACTTTTTCAGTGGGAGAAATTTAACTGAGCATCAACTGTTCAATTTTTTGTTGTCTTTTAATGATGGTCTGAAGTCCATCATTTACTGTCAGTCATACAACTTGGATCTACCAGGAGTCATGAGTTTAACTGATTTTCCCATTCAGTATCCACCTGCAGTCAGATCGAACGGTCATCAAGTCATGAAATATCACATCCTGTTGAACAAACATTGATGAGTTTTGCGGTGCGGTGGAAAAATTCTGCACCGTGCACATTCATGAATAATGAATCCACCGTTTGGTGTTTGGAGGCTTATTTGTTTCCAGGCTCCACAGTCTGATGCTGGCTTTCTAATAGACATGCTGGAGCAGGCAATATGCAAGAATTACACGCCACTTGTTGTTTTTTATGCCTTACACCTGCTGTAGTGTAGTTTGAACAAAATTTTTTGCCATAGCTAGTTTCTAACTGCAACTGGCAGGCTGCCTGGTGTTAACTTCCTACTCAGAGATCTCTACATTTATCAGGGGCAGCAAACAGAAGAGATTTGGGAGGAGACATAAATTCACTGTGTGATTATTCACATCTCTCTTCTGATTCTTTTCCAGCCCCTCAAACAAAAGCATTAGACTTGGAAACATGTGCCCGTGCTTCTCACTCTCACATAATCTCAATGCACAGTGCAGCCTGCAGCACATGGCTGCCGCTGCACATGGCAGAAGTGGATATGAAGGCTGCAGAGAGGTTTTAACCTGTGACCTTTCACCTCCTGTTAAACCTTTCTGACTGTCGGGCTGACCATCTTTAGTGTTCAACAGATTTCATCCACATTCCCTGTGGATTACCATCTTCCATCTAATCCATAATGCTCCAAAGGAATGAGCAGATTGCAATGTAATCCATCAAATGATTTGTCTTATCAGGCCAGCAGACGGTGCAGCCTAATTCATGCTGAAATGAAATAGTCCATTTGTCCGTGATTTAATGACACTGCATAGTCAGCACTGGTTATGTTTTTACTTAAGTATTTTAAAGCTTCTTTCCCAATAAATTATAGGCCATGTATGTTCATCCTGCCGATTCACAGCTGCATAAAGGCATTTTCCTTTGGGTTCAAAAAGACTGTGATATGAGAAGTGACCGATTAAAAAAAGTGCTGGAGGTGATGCTGCACTTAAACTCAAATAAGGCAAACATGTGCTTGCTGCCTCAGGAAATATTGACTGGGCTATTCCAGTGGAAGTCAATTCACACATGGCATAAATCATTTCAAATCAGAGAGAAGAAAGCTTCATGGAAATACATGGTAATTAAATAATCCCTGTTTAAAGCCAATTGTGTAACACTGAGTTCCTGTTATGAGAATTCAGTCCTGATAAATGTGGGGATGATGAAATAAGGTCCCAGAATTCTGCAGGCTAACTGTGACTGATTCAAATAAAAAATAAACTCTTGTTTAATTAATTGAATGCCTTGAATTTGAATCTGATCACAGCTGATAATCTAAAGAGGAAATTCTGAAATTAAGAAGCTCATGCATCACATGCGTGAGCTTCCAGGTGGATCCGTCCACAACCTCCTGGATTTATGGCTACCTCACAAACAGACCACAGTTTGTGAGACTGAAAGGTTTTGTGTCTGAGATGGTGGTCAGCAGCACTGGAACTCCACAAGGGCCTGTACTTTCACCATTTCTATTCACACTGTACACCTCAGACTTCCAGTACAACTCTGAATCCTGTCATCTGCAGAAATACTCTGATGACTCAGCAGTTGTTGGGTGTATCAGTGATGGACAAGAAGAAGATTACAGAGAACTGGTCTGTCCGTTTGTGAAATGGTGCGGTGACAATCA
>JAVQJG010231371.1:0-21251 GCA_036024015.1 Craterocephalus amniculus | reverse complement strand
TCAATCAATCAATCAATCAATCAATCAATCAATCAATCAATCAATCAATCAATCAATCAATCAATCAATCAATCAATCAATCAATCAATCAATCAATCAATCAATCAAGCAATCAATCAATCATTCAATCAATCAATCAACCAATCAATCAATACTGTACAACAAAAAAAGCCACATAAGAGTAAAAGTTTGTCAGTAAAACCAATAAAAACAGACATTTTTAAAAAGCTAGATCTAACTCACACTGAATTGAAAGCCAGTGAATACAGATGTGTTTTAAGATGGCATTTAAAAACAAAACAATGGGAGGCTATATGCAAGCACGTGAGCTGTTTTTGTCAAAGGGTAGCTTGATTCAGCCACTGAAGACCCCAGCCCACAACTACCGGATACTTCTTGGAGTTTATTAACCAGCATAAAAAGGCTAATAGTGTGATTAGAGGACCATCAACTCCACCACTGGAGCTGCAGCTGCTTCCTGAAGATGAGTCCTTTTGATGACATAAAATAAGGTAACTTTATACATTTCATTCCATGAAAGACTAAACAATTGATTAAAATGCCAGGCTGACTTTTGGACTTGGAGCAGATAAGATTAGATTAGATCAGACTTTATTTATCCCACGGACGGGGAAATTCACATGTTACAGCAGTACAAGCAGAAAAAGTGGGAAAAATAAAAAGAATAAATTTAAAGATAAAGATGAAAAATAAGGATTAAACATAAAACTACCACACTAAACATAAAACTGGAACAGTATACTTCTTGTAGAGGGCAGAGCACCACGTCAGACTCACAGTGCTGCAACTTCACATACTGTGGTCTGTTGGTAAGATAGTCTGTGATCCATGTAGTCAGGTATTGGTCAACTCCCATACTTTCCATCTTCACTCCTAGCAGTGAAGGCTGGATGGTATTAAAAGCACTGGAGAAGTCCCACATGCAGGTGGCACCACCACCCTAACAGGCACAGGAAACTGTAAGGTCCTATACAACTAGCTACTGAATATTTTTGCACTCTTTATCTCCAAAAGCGCCACTGCGCCAGGCTACTTCAAGGTAATGGAGATTGTTTAATTTCCATGAATATCATTTAAATATAATTTATTTCTCCTAATTCCACACTGTTGGCTGAGCTCATCTGTCAGAAGATTTAATCTGAGGTTGACGAATGTATCTTCCTGCACCTGCAGTCACCACTCTGGCCGTGCTGTAGCTCATTAATTTCCTGCCCAAATACTGTATCAGCCTGAGTTGTGACCAGCAGTGGGGGATCATATTTCATTATCAGATTAATCAAACCTACATGCAGACCCAATTATAAATCAGGTGGTAGGTGATATTAAGTCTGCAGAAATAGTTTGCGAATGTCCCAATGATGTTCGTTTGGCTGTTATGTAGATGGAAAAAGTACTGTACATTTAGTCCAGATATACATTCACTCTCTCCTTTTTCTTCTGTAACCAGATACCGCTGCGGTAAAGTTAAAGATCATGCACTGTGCTTGCAAGTGCTTGCAGACTTGCTGTTCATTACTAAATGTAGTTTCCCATAGGGTTATCACATACCTGATCTCTAGCATAGCAATGAGATTGCACTGTGCTGCAAATAAAGCGTAAATGTACAGTGGTTAACAGACCTGCCCACAGAAGTTCCTTCTACAGTATTTTTAGTGTCACCTAGGCTAGGACTTCAACCAAAACATCGCTGGTGCCAAACCACCCCTTTCAACTGCAAAATATCCAGCACAGGACATCAAACTTACTATAAATTAACCAATGAATGGCTTGATTTGCTCCATCTTTTGAGCAAATGAGCAAAAGTGCTTCAAACACTAATCACCAAAAGTGTTGAAGAAATGAGCAAAGATACCGGTTATCATCAGTTGTTGAATGCAGTTTAATTAGCACAAGTGCAAAATTATATAAGCTTTACATACAATTTGAACAGATAAAAATTAATAAGTAAAAGTTCAGACTAATAAAAAGCATGAAAAAATTCAGGGATCAGTATGTGTTCAATGATCAAGTCTTTGTCACAAACTGTAAATCTGGTTATCCAGAGTTTTGGTTGCATCACAAACATGAATCCTAACTTTTTTAATCCTTCTCTTTTGTTCTGACCTGGGTGCAAACATTTCTCACAATTAATGTAAGATAAGGAAAGGTTAATAGAAAAAAGAAGAAGAAAAAATTGTATTTCTAACAAGTTTTTATTTTCTATTATGTATTTACAAGCAGTTACTATTACATCTGTTGTCCTATCAGTCAAATTAAACCTCATATTTAAATATTTCAAAAGGAAAAAGTGATATGATAGTTTGCCTTGCAGGTTTTGTTTGAATCTTCGAAAAAGTGTTTTATCTGCTACAGGGAAAGACTGTACATTTGACTTAATTACATTTGTCAGTAACTGATTTAGGTTCTCTACTAATCAAATTTTGCACGTACACACCCCAAAATGAGAAACTTTATGTCAAATTGAAAGTGAAATGGGTTGTGGTTGATACAAAAAGTAAAAAAGTGCTTGTACAGTAGAATAATATTAAGAATGAATGATGTAATAGTCATTCAGGACATTTCTAGACTTTTTTTCACTCTTTTATGCAAATCTTTGTGATGATACATTATTTTACTTTTGCATTATTTTGATTTGGGTTTTTTTCTGAACATTTAAAACAAAATTTTAATAAGGTTTTATAATACATCAGACGGCTGCATAAACTTCCTTTTCATCTGAATGTATGTTTCACTTCCCTAAAACTAGACAATAAAAAAGAAAACAGCAAAAAAAAAACAAAAACAAAAAAAAACTTGACAGTCAAATGTGACCCCAACAAAATAGACAAATCGGTCTGGACTTTATATATTCATCACTGTAATGTAATGATGATAATGATAACGGTCATTACAGTAATAAATACTGTATATGCATTGCATCTTGTGGCATGAAAAGGAATTGCTACTCAAAGCAAATATGACGCAGTGCATTTCTAAATTAACTCTGTTAAATGACCATACCAAATTTTCTCCATCAGAGTTTACTGTAAGAAGAGTAAAAACAAATAGCCTACATTAAAAGAAAAATCACTTATATTCAAGTTTTTAGAATTCTACAGATTGATGTTAACTGAATATTTGTGTTAATGTCTTTGTTTCCAGTAAGTTATCCAATGCTCATGTTGATCACACACATTATTTCAGGTATATACAGTATACGGGTTGTAATACCCTTTGTATGATGTACTGTATGTATTAGCTCTGTTGCTTTTCAGAAATTAAAGTTTAGAGTACAAAAATCAGAACTATGGGTTTAAAATGATTCTTCGGTAAGACCTTTTTCCCTCAGCTTTCAATTCCCAGCCCATGTCATTTAGTTCCTGTTCAAAGTAATGTTCAGGAAATGGTGCTGTCAAGATGTTTTTACATGCTTTGCAAAGGGAAAGTGCAGTTTAAAAGAGATTAGACAGCAGGATATGAGAAGTGACAGTATGCCTAATTAGGGAAATGTGATAGATGAGTTAGCAAACACTGGGCAGAAGTGCTTTGTTACAGAAAAAAGAATGTGTGGTGTGCACAAAACTTAATAACAACTGGTCAAAGGGTCAGACTTTTTTCTCCTTTTAGCATTTATATAGCATTGTTCATTAATTGGAATTCAATAATCTCATGGTTTTTCTTTTAAAATATTATTTACAACCGCTGCCATTTAGACAAGTTAATATTTACAAGTACATACACTCATTTCGCCTTAACTTCATCAGTAACTGTTTGTGCTTTGTCTGGTTTGTAGTGCGCCATTACTTGTGAGTCTGGCACTGTGATCTATCTGTGTCATTTCCAGTTGTGTTGATGTTGCCGTGGGAGATTCTACGGTGGCTTTGCAAAATGTGGCCGTAAGTCTTCTCCTGAACACCTTGCACAGGAAGACATAGATAAGCGGGTCCAGGCATACGTTGGTGGCTGACAGCCACAGTGTGGTTTCCTTGGCGATGTAGAGTGCGTTCTCTGCCTGGCAATGACCTGCGCTGCGCGTTTGAGTCAGAGTGTATGGGACACGAGCGAAGTGAAAAGGGGCAAAGCAGATGAAAAACACCCCCACTACTACAAAGACCTTTGCTTTGGTTTTGCGACTGGCAGCTTGAGATCTGCTCTTTGAGGCTTTGTAAGACTCATAGACCTTCTTGCTGATGAACGTGTAGCAAACCACCATCAAGGCCAATGTGCCCCAAAAAACAACCTGAAAGTAAACATCAACAAATCATGAAGCGATTCTCTCTCAATTTGGACAATTTCATCAGTTATAGTTGAGTCTTTGTAATAATTGTTCAGTATTGTGTGAATTATGCATGTTTGGCTTGTTTAGATGAGAAAAACAATACTTCTTTTTTTCTTTGATAGCTACCTGACAGAAGTAGTTGAAGCCCTCGTGCCACAGCAGGCCAGCTTTGCTCTTCATGGATGTGCACTTGAGTTTGCCTCCAGAGATTTTTGGTGGCTGATTGCTGAAAATGACATTGGGTAGTGCCAGAGATAACATAACCACCCAGACAGCTGCACTTATCGCCTGGCCAACTGGAACGCGCTGGAGGGCACACTTCCCAAAGGGCCGGACAATCTTCAGGTAGCGGTCCAAGCTTATGAGGCCCAGTAAGAGGATGCTGATGTACATGGTGATGTAAAAGAGAACAGCAGAGTATCGACAGTAGAAGGCACGCAGATGCCAGGAGCCCACGCCTGCATCGCTGAAGACTCTCACAGGGATGGTCAGAGTCATAAGCAGGTCAGCCACCACCTGTTGGTTAAAGCACAACTAGTTTTTTTTTTTCTTGCTTTGAAATGGTAAAATGTTGTGTAAGGGTTGTATTTATTGGCTTACCACATTTTTTAGAAAGACCACAAATGTTGAGGTGCTGGGGATACTGAAGAAGATCCTTGCAGCCAGGAGGTTCAGTATCAGAGCAACTATGAAAAGGATACTGTATAAACAGGGGAAAACCACTGATGTTACACTGTAATCCCTTTGACACTTGGTGGAGGTGTTGGACCATGTGCTGTTCATCTTCTGATCTTCAACTGACCTTTGATGAGATTAGAAGGAGCAAGATTATGAAAAATGGACCATGTATACTGTTATTGTTACATGCAGCTTCCCTTGTTGAGTTAGTTTTTTTCTCCAGTCATGGTTTTCAATGTTCTATTTTCTGTTTTATTCTATTTTATTTCAGGCATGTTTCCTTGCCGCCCTCCTGGAATAGGCATCCTAATCTGTTCTGTGTATTTCACCCTTTGTATACCTTTGCCTGTCTATTTTTCTCTGGTGTGGAGTTGGCATTTGAGTCCTTCCTCCTTAATCCAGTTTCATGACAGTAATTAGAACATATACAGTATCAGCCACAGCATCAGCAGCCATCTGCAAATAAAAGGTGCAACATTGATAATTTCATTATGGAAATGGAAATGGAAAACTTGCATGCTCCAGCCAGGTTAATGATGAAGGAGACCTGCCCCCTCCCATAGTTACTGTACTTCCTAAAGTCAGAGGCGTACACCAGCAGGATATAGTGACTCTCACAGCTGAGGATCCACAGAATCTGAATCAAGCCCAGCAGTGCTATTCGACAGACCAGGAAAGGTAGCATGAGAAAGACATCTGGAATTGAAACTATCCAGACTCTAGAAACAATGTGGGGTTTAGCTTCACTGGTCCAAAGCACTGAAAAAGTTAAAAAATTGTACAACAAATACATTTTCTCTGCCCAGTTCCTCAAAGAAAGACAGTGTATACGTGTTAGTGTATTTTATGTTTATTGTCAACACATCCAAATGTTTTACATCGCAACCTACAAATGTGTTTCTCACTGATAAGTCTCATTTTGCATTGTTGTGCTACTTTATACGCTTTTAACACAGCTGATATGGCCAAAGTCATTAGATTCATTAGAACCAAGGATGGGACACTAAAAACCTCCTACAGTTTTGACATCTGTTCTACATGTTTAGCACAGTCTTTGCACTTTTCTGTTTCCTTCTCTCATGGTTAGGTTGAAATATTGCAAAATTGACTTAGAAAATATTCATCATTGATGCCTGTGCACTTTACTGCCTTCCCTTCATCATGTCACATGGATGCTGCCTTGCATAAAACAAAACTACAAAGGTGTGCTGCTATATCACTTATTAAACTTACAGAATAATGGAATAATGGTAGATTTTTTTTCAAATACTGAGATACAATATAGAAATAACTGCTGATTGAGCTCAAAATTGTCTTGATAAAAAAAGGGTTAATTCAAAAACCTAAAACGTCCTTCTGTTGTCTCATTCTGGCTGACAGTGCATTCGTTTAGTGTTCAATTCTCACATGGAAAAACAACCTCAGGGTCTATGGCAACTGTACTTGTCTGAAGTTTAGATTTTACACTATTATCATTTGCATACTTTGTACCAGTCTTCTGTCTCTATGTCAACTGGCATCTCATCTACAAAAGAATAAGCTGATAATTTAGTCTTACCTTTAATCTGTCTGTATCATAAGTCACACCGGACATTGGAAAAATAACGAAAGTCAAGTAAAAATAAAATGTTTCACAAAAAGGAAGAAGTGAAATATCCAATTCCCTTTTTTCTTCTAATCCACAGATAAATGAAACCAAAGCAAAAATAAAAAAGAAGAAAAGAGCAAACCAAATTAAAATAGAGAAAAACCCTGGTGTAATCAATTAAATCCAGTAGCTCTGATCTGAAGTTTCTCCCCCAGTGTTTCCCCCCCTACTCTCATTCCTCATTTAAGTGTGTGTGTGTGTGTGTGTGTGTGTGTTTGACGCTCTTACAATGGGTGGCCTCTGGAGTTACTGTGTGGCTGTCTTGTCACAATCCCAGTGAGTTTGCCAGTCTCCCTCCGGGTGAAAGACCCTTTCCTTCCTTGCTTCCTGTTGCAATTGTCTGCTGAGAGGCTTGCTCTGCTCCGTGCCAGTCCCCCTGCCTCCGCTAGCTTGCGTCAGTCTTAGTGGTTGCTGACATGTAAAAGCAAAAGCCATAGACTCAAGTCTTGATGCAAATGTAGAGACCTCCTGCAGAATGATGCACCACCCTAAAAGCTGCAACGCTATCTGTCTTATTTTCTGTCAGCAACCACCAGAGGATGAAAAAAAACCCTGTGGGTTCAATGCATGACCTGCATTTAACTTCACACGGAATGATTTAGTTCCCTTATATTACCAAGTTGTTCCATTACAGGAGAGGTAAATTATTTGACACACATTATTTTTGTTTAAATGATCTCATGCTTAATATGTTTTATTATGTCTGCATGAACTCTATGCTTTTACTACATCGTGTGTAACCTGAAAAACAGCGAAATTAAAAAAATAGTTGATATTTGCCATCAGTTTTATTTCCTTCTGTGCCTCTTGATAAAAATAGTGCTTTCTGAGAACATCCCATTATCACTTCCTGTGTGATTTGAACTGGATCTCAGCCATATTACAGATGGGAAGCATGTAAGTGTTGTTTTCTTGTCAGGATCTTCTTTGCAAATAAACAGACTTGACGTCACGCACGATCACATGATGAAAGATCAGTGCTGAGGAACAAAACTTGCAACGGAAAACTTCAGTGTGTTTGATAAAAAAGCTGTGTGAACTAAACAGAGTTTGTGTAGTTAAACAAGTCTAATAGTAAATGACCAGTCAACAATAACAACAGTAAAACAGATCTGGCTTTTATGAACAAATTCTTTGTTATCACAATTAAACTGTAAATATTTGTTAGCCTCCAGAAAGATCTGCATCAGCAGATAGAGATGTTACACTTTTGAAGACCATCACACAAATTCAAATGGTAAGTTTGATTTAAAAGTAAGTTTTTGTGCAGAACAACGTGTAAATCTCTGTACTCTTTATCTCTCATGACAGGGTTTCCTGTCAATGGTTTCAGACAGTACAGGTTTCAGACACTTAGAGGCACACTTTGACTAGTGAAAAAACAGCAAATGGCACACAGATTGTAAGTGAACAGATTAGATAGATTAGATAATACTTTAACATTTGCTTTAAAAACATGGTCTCTATGGTCATGTGATAATAAAGTGCATCCTCTTCCAATTTTAAGGTTTACCAGGTTATAAAATTAGATAAATGTGATCTAAGCTGAACAACACATGACATAATGTAAAATGTCCTTATTTAGTACACCACAATAAGGCAAACAGGTCAAGAGGGAGCTGCATGCTACTAATCCAATGCCTTTGAGTATTTGATCCTGGGCAGGTGTGAGTGCCTTTGTAAAAGCAGATGTTGTGTCGGTTTGCTGGTCTGGAGCGCATGGGTGTGTTGAAGGAAGAAATACATCAGTAATAAGAATAGACAAGAAACTGCTGTTTGAGTACATCATTTTATAGTGAGAAAGTTATTCCCAAGTGGAAAAGCAAGTTCCCTCTGAGGTCAATCTGAGCAATGTACAGAGAAATACTAAAAACCCAAGAGCCAAATCTTAGACTGTCAGCCTCAGTTCACTTAGAATTTTGAATGTTAAAGTTCAAAATAAGGCAAAAAAGAAAAAGATTGACCTGGTTGTTTGGAAGTATTGCAGAGTAAAGGCCTTTTACTCTAAAAAGAACAGTTTCAATGTTCTGCGTTACTGACTGAAAAAACACAAAACTTCTGATAAATCTTTTAGACAGTGAGCTCAAGTGAAAATGTTATGCTAAAGAGCGATGATCTGGAATTGTTTTGTGGCCACAGGACCTGAACAGCTTGCAGTACTGAGTTGACCATGAAGCCTCTGAATATTCTAGAGTCAAATGTGAGCGGTTAACGTTGTTTACTTAGACATGGCACATGGCCCAGTTGTTCTAAAACTGGGCCACATGGCCCAGTTTTATAACAAGAGCTCCAGCAGTGGGTGGTGAGACCTTTAAAGTGCTGTGCATAACAGAACCTGTTTACTATAAACCTCAGAATTAATATAGCTTGTGCTAAATAGCTATTTGCTTGGCATCAACAGCAATTTATTTTTTGTAAGTTCAAATGCACAAATGGAATGTCCCTGTTGAATGACTTATAGATAAATCAATAAATCAATAAATTAATAAATTAATAAATTAATAAATTAATAAATTAATAAATTAATAAATTAATAAATTAATAAATTAATAAATTAATAAATTAATAAATTAATAAATTAATAAATAAACAGAAGCATGAATTTCTTTCACATGACTGAATTTCATTTCCCTTAGAATCCCAAAATCTATTTTATTTCTAAGGCATAATATGGTTTATACTATACAACTACAATTAAAGTGTTTTACAATGAACAGAACACAGAGAGAAGAAATACGACATTCTATGGGAAAATAAAGAATAAAGAAAAAACAAAACAAAAGAAGTGAAACATTCCAGTTAAAACACAATAGTTTAAATGAGGTCAAACAGATCAAGTCTTTGGTGATTTGTCTCCTGTAGCTACTTTAACTGAGGGAAACACAGTTGTCATCACCGACATCAGCTTCTCCTTGAACTCTCGACAGAGGAAGATGTAGAGAAGAGGGTCCATGCAGATGTTTGTCGTCATCAACCATTGGCTGAGTTCCTTTGCAAACTGAGTCAGGATGTAAGTATGATCACACCTGGCGGCATCAGCAGACTGACTGACTTGTTGAAAAGTGTATGGGATTCGGATTAGGTGGTACGGACCAAATGACACGAAAAACACCACAACAACCAGAAAAACACGCAGTTTGATTTTCTGCTTTCCCTGGCTGTTATTGCTGCCGGAGTTTCGATAAGACTGGATGACTTTCTTTGTGATGCAAATGTAGCAAACTACAATGATCACACTGACAAGCCAAAAGAAAAAATTCATAAAAAGTGCTGTCATTTCATGGAACTGTATCCCTTCCGGTCCTTTTAAGATCATACAGCTGCTGATCTCTGTCACATTGACTGGCGATTTATTAGTTAAGATGATATTTGGTAAACCAGTGCCTGCAAACATAACCAACCAGACCGAGCCTGACATTACTCTGCTGAAGGTTAGACTCTTCCCAAACCTGCTGTGGGGCATCATAATCTTAAAGAAACGATCCAGACTGATTAACCCCAACAGCGTGATGCACGTGTACTGCGTGTTGTAGAAAATGACCAAGTAAAAACGACATGCTGACCTAGATAACTGATCCCATAATCCCGGCAAGTTTTGTGCAGCTATGACTGGGATCATCAAGGTCATGATAATGTCAGCAGCTACTAGGTTTTTCAGGTAAACCACAAAGGTGGTGGTAGATTTAAGGTGCAGAGACACCCAAGCAGCCACAACATTGAGGAACAAGGCAATAGGGAACATCAGAAAGTAGAGAGCTGATACCAAATGAGGCCCGAAAGAACTAGCATCACATTGTGAGTCATTGTGAGATGTCTGCTGGGATGGATTCACGCCACCTGAGGAATAAAACAACACAAAATTCCTGTTTTTAAAATCAGAGCTCCGCATAAATTATACAGTAAATGTAGCTGTTTCTTTTTGAGTTTTTTTCTAAAACAATGTTTAGCTTATTTTTTTCCAGTTTTTTACTCACCTTGATCGCTGTAATCGAGTAGATCCATGATATCATCCATCATCTGCCATTCATTTCTGATCAAGTTGCAGACTGTGCAAAAGAATTGAAACGGTATGTTGCTTATTATATTATTAGAAGTGAATCAGTTAAAGGGACCTAAACAGAAAAGACAATAGAATGGATCTAGTGACTCAGAGGTGAGAGCAGATTCTAGCCTCATTTGTCCCGCACAAACTTGTTTTCTTATTTTTTTGAAAAATGACTTGACCAAATTCGTGTTAACTGTCTGAAAGACACCTACAACCTACCTAGATCAAAACGCTGTTAAACGTTGGGAGAAACAGGTTTTTAGAAAATTTGAAAATCCTTATGAAAAATACTAAATCATCTAGAGCTTGATAGACAAAGTATATCGGTAATAGAAACCTTTGTTCAACCACAAACTGACTCAAATAATAATTCAAATACTGTAGAACATGTTATTACCTAACAGTTGCTTCTGCTGTATATTTTGGACTCCTTTATTTGATGAAAAGAAATGTAATTAATTCAAGTTATGAAGTTTATTAAAGGTTTATATTTACTGTTTGATTAAAGAAATATATTTATTTCAACTTGAAAACATATTTATTCTAAATTTAGTGTTGCAAAATATGAAATTTGATTATTTCCCCTTAAAATACTTTTTTTTGTCAGTGATGTAAATATCTGAATATTTACCTAAAATAATGATGAATAAATATGTTTATTGCTAGTAACTTACCTTGGATGACTTGCTGCTCTCCTCTCCAACACAGTTAATGGGATGGATCAGTATGACCATTGTACTGGCATAGTTGCTTAAGAAACACTGCTAATTTCCATAATAAACAAATTGAAGTTTGAGGTGTGTTAAGACCAGTGATTTATCAGGGCATATGCAAAAACATGCAGAGACAGGACAGGATCAAAATCATACATCCAGCAGACAGAGAAAACCGAAATTACAGCCGAGATTTGACAACAAGAATTCCTAATCCTTCTCTGAGCATCACGTGGCATTAGTTTATGCCTCACATTTTATACCGTTTGGGCAAATAATTACCAAACACTGTAAGACTGTTTAAGTACCGGTTGAACTTTATCAGTTTTTCCCACAATAGAGTTGGTTTGATTTTTACAGTATTCCAAACATTTTCAGTTAAGATTTTGATGTTTATTGGATGTTTGTGGTAGAGGTACAGATGCAACAAAAGCACACTGTGTCATTTCTTTTTTGTTTTACAAGCAGTGTTGACTTATAATGACCCATTTTGCTGTTTATCAGTTGACAAAAACATGGAAATGAGTGAGTGGTGATTGAATTTTGGATTTATTGATATGCAGCTGTGTAAAATTGTAGTCGCATACATTTCCTGTTCCAGTTCAGGAATCAGGAATCATGTGGCAACCTAACATGTGGAGCTTGTGCAGCATAAAAACAAAATCCCAAATAAGTTTAAAATTGACTTGAAAATATTTAATAGTTATTCGCAGATTTTACAGTCTCATAACAGCTAATCCTGAAAAAACGTAGGCCTATTGATATATTTTTTATTATTGATAAGAAAAACACTATCAATGACCATGTAAATGGCTCAGTGACGCTCATATGGTGCTCAGACAGCACTTTGTCTTATCAGCCACTCAAACTGCACAATATAAGCCACATTGACCCATTTACATGGTCTTTGAGTGTTTTTTTCATTGTATATATATATATATATATATAATATATAAGTGAATAACTTTCACTGACATTGAGATTTGAATTTGACAACTGTGTGATCTGACTTCTTTTTAATTCATAACAGAATAAAAAATGTGAATAAAATATTCTGACAGAGAGAATACAATCACATCTGGATTATGTTTGCAGTCCAAAAATTTTAATATCCGTAGATGCTAATCCTTAATGCGTCACTAGATGGCTGTACAACACAAAATTTTAAACTGACAATGCCTGTAAGAGGGTGCATTATGTTCTGTATCTCTGAGTTTCCATTAAACGATCTCACCCTTCCTTAAGGTTAATTTATTTACAAGTAATTATTTACTTTCTTCACTGATGAATGAGCTACTGCTGCCTTTCATCATGTTGGCCAGGTTTTCTCTGTATTCTTTGCACAAGTAGACGTAGAGAAGACCAGACACCAGAAAAATGCTTTAATAAAGGACAAAACAAACCTGAGATGACTCAAGCCTGCAGGGCCTTTCAGGGAGACACACAGCTTTTCTCTGGTTTCATAAGGAGGCTGATCAGTTAGAATCAGTTCTGGTATAGCTTTGGTGACAAAAACCCCAACCCAAACCAAAGAGGACTCCATTATGCTGAACAACACGTTTTGTCCCAACATCTTTCCACATGCCCTAACGATTTTGAAGAAGCGGTCCAGGCTGATAAGACCTGTCAAAGCGAGGCCTATGTACAGACTGGCGTTGAAGATGACGTTGGTGTACCGGCAGGAGAAGGCCCTGAAGTCCAGCGCCGCACCAGGTAGCTTGCTTGCTACCTTTAGAGGGAATATCAGTGTCATGAGCATGTCATTAACCATCAGGTGTTTAGATAAACTGTAAAAGTTGAGCTGGACTGAAGGTGCAAACAAACCCATACAGCAACTCCATTGAGTACTAAAGCTATATGGAATATGAGGAAGAAGAGGCAAGCAACAAGCATATTGGTGGTCACAGGGTTGTAAGGAGCGCAGGGGTGGGATGTGTTGTTCTGCATCATTTGGATCTGTGAGAGGACATAAAGGGATTGAATAATTACTGCAAATCAAACAAGAAAGAAGCAAATACCCCAGTGAACTCTGTGGGCCCTGTCGTCCAGACCTGCATGTGTACCGGTTATATTCCTGTCAGATGTTGATGCTGTGCAGTCAGCTAGGGAAAAAGTCAGGACTGAATTCTGAAATGAGCTGGAACCAGCTCCTGGCTGATTTGCGACTGCAAATTGCCTCTGCTTTACATTTTCCCAGCTCCCCCAGCTCTATATGATTTTCATTTGTCATTAGTACCAAAAACATTTGCTGCTGTGTTTGTTTTTGAATGTCCAGCCAGAGAATTTGAATACTTTCCTGAAATATGAATTTGAAACTTGCATGTTTGACACCCTGTAACAGAAGTTATGTAACTGTAGGTTTTATTTTACCTACTCATAGAAGAATACTTAATAATTCTCACATTGTTTATCAAAATTAGCCATATCATTTTAATTCCTGAAATCTAGTTACATTAAATTCAGTTCAGTTTTACTAAGCCTTTATGTTATTTCAAGCCTTGAACATACTGTACTTTAGAAGGGTCTAGACCACCTTTAGTTTTTAGTTTTTTTCAAGGAACCAAATGTTATAGTCATCTCTTTAATTAGTCTTGAGAAAAACGTTCTTCAGGCTTTTTGCAAGTGCTTTCAAGTTCAGTCAACTTTTAAAAAAACCAAATATGCTTTCTTTTTTATTAAGTCTTCAACACTGACTCATACCTAACTCAAAGGATGAACCAGTGTTATGTTTATATAACAGATAACCTAGCAAAGAACAACACTATTGCCCGATAACGTGAATTCAAATTTGTAAGCGAAATGATTCTGAGTAATATTTATTTATTACTTCATTATTCATTTATTATTTTAGGACACATCACTTAAAAAAAGCAAATACAAATAAGTGGACATAAACAAATGAACCAAGTGTAAACAATGAGGAAAATATTTATCTCATCTTTTCTATTATACTGTACTCTTTATGCTCTGTATTCCATTAAGTCCTATAAAGTGTGATTAAGGTATTTCCCTATTTTCTGAGAAGTGTAATTAATTATTTTAAAACACTTACCCCTGTGGATCCTTACCTGCTCTGGGAGATTGATTCCCTAAAACAATCATTTTGACGCTTGTTCATCTCTTGAACAAGCAAAATGCAAATCTACCAATGGGGGGGAGGAGGGGGGGTTCATATAATATCTGCTGTTATAACCTCAAGCTACAGTTGAAAAACGCTAGTTTAAGTTTGGTCATTAATCCCGCTATAATGAATCATTATATTTTCATCATGCAAGAATTGAATAAAGCTGTCTTTAGATTTATAATTTCTTCATTTCTGTTGGTTTTCTTTTTAACTGAAAGACTCAGATCTTTTTGCCATGTTTGAATCATAAAGCAGCACACATTATTAGAAATCCTCTGTAATGTGCAGCCCTCAGTATGCCGCATGTTATATCTCTGAGTTATTACAGGAAAGGATAACTAGTGGCCCAGTCCAGCAAGAAAATGATCAAACACATGCATTAAGTCTCAGTCAGTGCATACACAAACATACTGTTAATACCTGTTATGTATTAACAGATAAGGTTTATTACACAGATTGGCATCAAAGATGGCTTTTTTGAAAACCCTTAAAATGTTGTATTCTCTTCCAGCTTGTGAAGTTAATCATAAATTACTATGAAGATATTTTAAAAGAAAGTTAATAGTGTTATACACTTGAATATGAAACATAAAGAGAAACTTCAATGAGATTAAACACTGCTTAGACATGATAAAACAAGTTCTATATTACAGTAAGCGCCATAGATGATCCTGGAAACTTTGGTTTCTAGTGGTTGGTAATAAAACCATTTGATCACATTCACTTCCTTTTGTGGATTTTCTTTCTTCCTCAAGGACAGACTGTAGATGTCACAGACTGTAGACACTGTCACCGAGATAAATCTGATTTTAATCTGATTCATAACAGCTTATAATACAGCCATGGAATATGCTAACAAAACAAAACAGAACTGACTTTCTATACAACAGCACAATATTACTTCTGTTCTTTTATGTACATGCAGATGAGTCTCCGCCTGTATCTGTATCTGACCCTTTCCCCGTTATCCAGCTGCAGGTACCGGGTGGTAATTTCAGTGTCTTGAACAAAGTGGTCCTGAATGACTTACAGAGGAAGAAGTAGATGAGAGGGTCCAGGACAGAATTTAGGGATGAGAAAAAAAGTGTGCTTTCCTTCAGCTGGAAGAAGAAAAGCTTGAGTTTACAATCAAAGAGCACCCCTCGGGTCTGGCTCATCGTGTATGGCACTCTGGCAAAGTGAAACGGCACAAAACACACAAAGAAGACAGCTAGAACCAGGAAAACATTCACGTTCATTTTTCTTTTGCCTTGTTGGGGCTTCCGAGTTGTTCCCCCACTCGGTCTTTGGGATGAAACCCGTTCAGAGACGTGGGACTTAGTGCGGGAGTAGGATCGGTAAAGCTCCTTGGTGATCAGGGTGTAGCATACTAACACAGTCACCAAGTTTCCCCAGAAAATGACTTGACAGATGTGATTTACCACCTCATGCCAGTAAAGGCCAGCCCTTGTTTTCAGGTCGCTGCACTTGAAATATGGGGAAGCTGGACTTTTACTTGTAAGGATTACATTGGGGAGACAGAGGATCAGCAGAAAGGTCCAGATGGCTCCTGAAAGGAGTTTCCTGCGGGCCAGCCGGGCAGAGTTTGTACCCCTAAAGGGATTCAGGGTCTTTCTGCACCGATCAATGCTGATGAGGCCGAAGAAAAGGATGCTGATATACATGGTGAGGTAAAACAGCACGGAAGAAACTCGACAAACAAATATCCGTAGATTTGTGGATGCCATGTTGGAGTCTGACAACACCTGCAGAGACACGACATAAACATTTGTAGGTTTCCCAGGTAAACACACTTTTCACTGTTTATCAAAGGTTTATTAATCTTCCCCCCTATTCCTCTTTGTCTGATATTATAGCTTGATGACATCTTGTATTTTGCTGATTATATTATAGAAAATAGGAAGCTTGTAAACCTTTTTAAGTCACTATGAATTTTTTACATAAAACATTTCCTTTAAAAGGTCATTAAACACATTATACATGAACTAAATAAGACAAACCTTGAAAGGAAACGTGAAGGTCATGATGACGTCTGCAACGACAATGTTCTTCAGGTAAATAATGAAATAAGACCGAGAAGGGATGCGGAAAAACACCCACACTGCCACACCGTTGAGCAACATCCCCCCCAAGAAAAGACAGGAGTACAGGAAAGGAAAAACCACTGTCTTCAAAACGTTGTCACGGGAACAGGAGCTGTTGGTGTGGCTGTGATTCCCAGGGAACGGGGAAAATGTTGTGTTCCTCTCCATTGCTGTATCTAAGTTGAGATAAATATAAATATGAAGAATTTTTTTATTGCAAAGTCACACCTAAAATAATGGTATATTTCTAAATAAGTAGAGAAACATCAGGTTACTCTCATAAACAGGTACAAGATGTCTACAGTATATAATATCTAGATAACAGATTTTTACAAAACTTTTAGTAAACTCATTTCATTCTCTCTGAAGTTTCACATAATGAAAAGGCTGAACAACACTACATCACATCAATATTTTTCTGATTTACGCATCTTCACTGACTGGAATGTATCAGAAATGACAAAAAAAAAGTGATAAAAAAAATAACGTAAAATGTGTAATGTTCCATAACATACCTGACAGTGTTGAAAATTTGTGTTACTGCCGTTAATTGTTCCTCTACCCAAATGTGACACATGCGAGCTGTCTGTTCCTGGTAGCTGTTTTTAAACAGGCATTTGTGTAGGTTGTCTCAGGAAGACTTTCTCATTTCTTCTTTCTCGTTCCTGCTGAAAAAAGGAAGAGAACATTTCTCCTTCTATTTGAAAAGTAACACAAGTTTAAAAACAAGCCACATGTCATGAAGAGTTTATCATTTTTTTCATAGGGCAAAATCAAGGCATTTATTCTATAACATATTTAAAGACTGAATATCATTGACCCAGGAGCACTTGTTACACTTTTCACTCTGTACCACAAATACATGTTTCCTCCTTTTACTTGTTCCATTTTTGGTAACATTTTTTTTATAATTTCCGCTTTTCATTTTCTTTAATTATAGTACCTTAATATGTTATACTTTGTAAGATTTCACAGAAATGTACAACACAAATGGGTCTCATTACAGTCTCATCCCTTAATGAAGGTATTATATGAAGGTGTTTTGTAGTAAATATAAATATTCACAAACAGGAAGGAGCAGAGGTCGCGGTTAGACAGGGGGAAAATGAGCTGTCATACCATAATTCATTAAACACATCCTTTTTATTTTTCATGTCAGCTCCTTCCTCTGCAAAGTTGCGGAGCTGCAGCCTCTGAGAGTGCATGCAGGGCAAACAGGCAAGCAGGATTTCTGCACAGCTTCAAGGAAAACATTTGATGAAAACACCAACATGTTTCTCTTTAACTAAATATAACACCCACAAGTGGTTGTTTATAGATGCTAGATAAATGCTGCTATGATCATGTTGATGCACAAAAACATGCAGAAGAAACATGACATGGCACATTCTCTTGCACTTCTGAGGTTCACCCAAATATATTTGATGTGATCATCTGTTCTTGGGATAGCATCTGGGAGGCCAGTCAGATTTTATGGGGGGGTCTGTGGCCCCCTGGATCACCCCTCTGTCTCTGCTCTTGAGTACACCGAACACATACTAACTCAGTTCACAATACATGTTGAGCAGCATAAACCATATATTTCGAAGGCATTCACTGAAACAACATGGACATTATGGGCATAGAAATGTTCATACTCAGTGATGACACTAATTTGTGCAAAGTGCATCAAACATGTTTATCAAATTCCTGTACATTTTGAGTTCTTCCAGATGCCCTCTTCCCTGCAGTCATTGAAGTGCCACCAGTTTGCATGACAATGCTGCAACTTCCTGCGTCTGGGGCAAGATTGGTATAATCAGCAGAATTCAGTTCCAGAGTGAAAGCTTATCTAATGTCTCTGTTTGAGCGCTTCATGGTCTTGTGGTTTTACATTTAATGTCTATTTGATTATATTCAAGCTACTCCAGTTGAGGCCAAATTCCCAGCTCTCCATATTTACATCCAGTCATGCTTCCCACAGCTGTGAACTCTGCACATCTGCTTCTGATCAGCTGCAAGACATGCTGCATTTCAGTTTAACACTAGCTTCCATTCTTGGCCAAATTTCTGGTGTTTTGACGCAGTTCCTGCATAAGCTGGTGAAGAGATCAGTCGCTTTTTGGAGTGAAGAACACTCTAGGATCTGCTGAATGCATGCTTTTTCCTTCAATAATCAAGTCTGAAAATGATTAACATGTGGTAGGGATAGATTTACACACTCTTGTATTTACTTTTCTAAATTTGCATGAATCATTCACAAAGAGGCATAGCCAAATTAAATGTGAATGCACAGTTGCAAACAAACATCCAGACACATTCAATGTTGGATTGAAACTACACACATTGTAATTTGTGTCAGCTCCCTCTCCGACAGGCAGGAAGAGAAAAATGACAAGAGGAAATAAAGAGCAGCTAACACAAGAAATGACTGAATATCCATTCAAAACCCTCTGAGCCTCTTCACCTTCCATGTCAACCCTTGGCCTTAAAGTCACCACTTTCTGCCAGTTGCCAGACCACAAGTATATGAAAAAAAAAAACACATCTGCCTTTTTGACTGCAGAGTTACGATAATCCTTTTTTTCACCTAGTGGATGAAGAAAACTGTTCTCTGTGGGGTATTACCTTAAGCAACCCTGCTATGAGCAAAAATAATCTTTGGTGAAGCCATATGTGGTTGAAGCAACTAAGAAACTTAGGGAAAAGTGACAGATAGAATAACAGCAGCCTAGCAAGAGCTGTGACGATGATCTAAAAAGACCAGGTGAAGCTGAAGTGGGACTTCTGACCCTTTAAAAAAGCCAGTTGTTGATCACAGTGTCATCTTGACTGGTGAAATATACAAGAATGGAACTTATTGACACATTCACAGAACAAGAAAACACATTATGGAGGCCCATGCTTGTGGTTTGTCTAAGCCTGTCTGTGTAGCCGACGTATACATGTGTACATACAGTACATTTCATCTGGCAGGATTTTAGATTGGTTTCTCCATAGGTGTAAGATTTCTTTAGCGCCTGCTGTGCTGCTCGTTGCAGGTTCCAGTACGTCTGTCTCCCATATGGTTCTCCATGCTGACAAATCCAAAGCTGCTCGTAGGGAGGGTTATCATATTATTATGACTGAAAATACTGTGAGCTGTCACTTTCTGTCAATAAAAAGCTGTCACTACTGTCACTTTAATTCACAGGAGACAAAGTGAACCCACATAAAAACAAACACAGAACTAAAAATATCTCTATCATCATCAGGAAGAAAATGCCTAGAAACAAACACGCCCATGGTAAAAGAGCAACCTCCTGCAAACCACACTTTCACACAGCTCCACAATCTACATATTTTTTGTGTTTCAGGCATCAGATTTTCAGTCGCACAGGGAATTGAGAAAGAGAATTGGTTGCACTTGTGGAAAGATCAGTTGTGTAAGCCAGGTAGTGTTTCGTGAGTCAGTCATTGATGCATCAACCAGACATCAGACATGAGTACTGATGAAAGCAGTTTCTAAGAAAACATCCTTGTGAGCGGCAAACTGAAGCTCAACATTTGCCAGTAAACGCTGCAGTCCAGGGGCCAGCTGGACCTACAGACTGCCACTGTGTGAGAGTCCATGAATATGCAATCTATTGTGATGCAGGCAGCGGCACTGGACACATGTGACTGATACGAAATGAAAAAGTATATTTAAGTTAGCCATCACCAATGAAAAACCACCAACCCATACAGTACACACCTCTTGAATTTTCCTGTATATGAAATGTGCTCTATCCATTAATTTGCCTTGCCTAGTAAATCACCTGAAGCAGTTTTTCATTATTAGGTTTGCACGAGTTTTAAGAAGCACAAACCATTAATAAATCAGGGCCAAAGAATTTTGCTAAAAAGTCAGCCAAAAAGAGAAGAAAAAATGGGGAAATAAAGGGGATGCAACCCTTTTTTGGCATTAATACACCTAAAAGTGTGAATAATGCACTTCTCCTGACAGAGCTACAAACCTAAACTCATAACTCACATAAACTGTGACTTTCTGGAGCAAACACAGAGCTCAGCGATGCAGGAGAAGTTTCCAGAAACTTGTTGGCCTTATTCTGTCTTTAGTCAAGTTAAGTGCAAATGCTTATTTACATTAATCAGCTGTTTAAATCATTAAATTTAGTTTTTTCCCTTTCTGACAGTAGCACTGAGACACAGTCAGCATCACTTTTATACATTGTTTAAAGGTGAAGAAGTGTTATAATAATCATTTCGTTTGATTCGTTAAACACTGGCCATTAGTAAGTTCTGGGTTTTTCTATTTATACATTTATTTAATTTGTTATGTTTCCATGCACTTCTATGGGCTTAATCTCCTGACATTTTCATGACTTCTAGTGAATGTTCTGAGTAATGCAGTGTAAACTAATCTGATTTTACTAATTTGTAGATTTTATGGTAAAACACCTCCACAAATGTAATAAATAAATAACATTTGCATACCTTGACTTGACATTGCTCTTTTTCAAGACAGGTCACCTTTTTAAGACAGTAGAAACTCAACTGATGTTGAGCCCAAAAATCTGCAGCAGCATCACCGTAAGTCTTATGGCGCGTTCAGACCAAAAGCAGCGAGACGCTCTCGCTGCTCAAAGTTGGACGCTGGATGCTCGTAAATCAGACGCTTGACATTTTAAATCAAAACGGTCTTGACGCTCTCGATGCTCC
>JAVQJG010231359.1:0-13330 GCA_036024015.1 Craterocephalus amniculus | reverse complement strand
AAAGTATTTTAATTGCATTAAAGTAGCCTATGGACAAGAGGTTAAGTTTTTAAAATACTCCTTAAACTGTATAAAAATGGGCACATTTGATTCCCACATTTAGGCCAGTGATCGGATCGGTGATTGGTTTTTTTAAACTCTCTGATCGGTGATCGGCCCCTAAAATCCTGATCGTGTAAAGCCAAGGAAGTGGTACATATATGCTACATATATGGAGTACACCACAGCTGCAGGGTTACCAGAAATGGTGGCTGTGATGGAGAGATAATACAAGTGGCACACACTCAAGTTGGACATGATTCTTGTTAAGGCGAGGTGAGATATCTTTTTAACAAACTTTCACTAATCTATCTTTAGTATTAATGTATTACATCCTGAATTAATTCCAGGCTGATCTGCTGAAAGAGGAGAAAAATATTAATGATGCCGATACTGTCAGATGTTCGTACATGGAAAATAAAGAGCTGAGAAATTAACAGAAAGAGCAGTGCATTATGGGATCATCCTCAGCAGTCTAAGCCTATGGCAGCATAACTGCTGGATGGATAACCACCCATAACTACAGGATTTATCAGAAAGGAGGGTTTTGTGCCCATCATGAAGATAGAGAATATGAACCAAAGCTGGAAGCTGGTTCCATAAGAGAGGGGCCTGATAGCTGAAGGCTCTGCCTCCCATCCGACTCTTAGAAAGACCAGTAGACCTGTAGTCTAGAGCAAAGTGCTCTGTTGGAAATATATTTCTGGAGAGCTTTATATGTGTGGAAAAGGATTTTAAACATTATAATGGATTTATCAGAAGGTCAATGAAGAGAAACTAGAACTGAAGAAATATGATCTCATGCTTGTTCTCATCAGAACTTTGGTTGCAGCATTTAAGATTAGTTGGAGACTTTTGATGGCACATTTAGGACAGCATTACAATAAATAAGGAGTAACAGTAATCTAGTCTGGAAGTGACAAAGTCATGAACTAGCTTTTCTGCATCACTCTGACACACAATGTCCCTTATTTGAGATATTATTTAAATGGAAGAAGGCAGTTTCATAAACCTGTTTTATATTTGAATTAAAGGACAAATCCTGGTTGAAAATAACTCCAAGCTTGCTCACTGTAGTACTGGAAGCCAAACTAAAGTAATCCAGATTGATTACATAGCTAGACAATTTAGTCATGAATTTTTCAGGTCCAATGACAACAACCTCAGTCTTACCTGAGTTTAGAAAAGAAGAAATTCTGAGTTATCCAAGATTTTTTGTCTTTAAGACATCTTAGTAATTTAGCAAACTGGTTGGTTTCATCAGGCTTCATGGATAAGCAGATCTGAGTATCATCCACATAGCAATGGAAAATGTTTTACCATGCTGCTAGATTATATTGCCTACTGTGAGGGAAGCAATGTGAAAAGTATAGGTCTGAGAACAGAACCCTGAGGAACTCTAAGACTTACTCACACTCAATATTTGTGTTAAAAAACTGAAATCTAACAGACTGCCAAACAGACAGGGCTAATATGACTTAAATATGCCCTAACACACTTCCTTTAATCCACATAACACGTTAAAGCCTCTGTGCTATGAGATTTAAATCCCAACTAAAATTCTTCAAAAAGATTATCCCTGCTCAAATGGGCACATAGTTAAGTTGAAACTGTTTTCTCAAGCATTTTAAATGTAAAAATGAGGTTGGATATAGGTTTATAAGTAGCTAAAATGACTTGCTCAAGTTCAAAGTGACTATTAGAATGAGGAAGAGAGGCGATTTAGATGACTTTGAACGTGACATGGTTGTTGATGCCAGGCAGGCTGGTCTGAGTATTTCAGACTCTGCTGATCTACTGGGATTTTCACACAAACCATCTCCAGGGTTTACAGATGGAGATGACATTGTTGTGAATTGGTGCTTTATAAATAAAGCTGAATTGAGTATATCATCACTGAACACATAACAAGATGCAGCAGAAGACCTCACCGAGTTACACTCCTGTCAGCCAAGAACAGGAAACTGACGCTACAATTCACACAAACTCAGCAGAACTGGACAATGGAAGATTTTAGAGATATTGCCTTTGAATGTCTTTGCTATTCAGATTGTAGGATCAAAATTTTGTGTAAACAGCATGAAAGCATGGATCCATCCTGCCTTGAACCACATTACCGGCTGCTGGTAACAATAGTGAGGGGGGTGTTCTCTTGACATACTTTCTTTGCCCCGTGGCATGGTTTGACCACCACAGCCTGCCTGAGTGCTGTTGCTGACCATGTTTGTCACTGTATGTACTTCTTCTGATGGCTACTTCCAGAAGGATAATGCAGCATGTCCCAAAACTCAGATAATTTCCAACTGCTTTCTTGAACATGGCAATGACTTCACTGTACTCCAATGGCCTCCACATTCATCAGATCTCAATTCAATATTTCACCTTTAGGATGTGGTGGAACGGGAGATTCTCATCCTAGATGTGCAACAACTGTGCGATGCTATCATGTCAATATGGAGCAAAATCTCTAAGGAATGTTTCCAACACCTTGTGGACATAATACACTTGCCAGTGAGTATATACTACGCAAATCAAGGAATTTAATCTGAACCAGATCCATATCTGCTTCTCTGTGGTTCAGCTGTTTCTCTGGCTGCCTTTGTGGCTCCTCCCGATCCTGAGACTGGATCTGCCCTCAAGCTCTGCAGTGGGCACGCTCAGTATTCAGCTCAGCGTCTACAGCGGACGGCTGGGGAAAGAAATATGACTCTACTGTCACACTTGGCTGATGTCCCTGTGCTCCTCTACTCTGTCCCTCATTTCTTCCCCTCCCTCCTCTCTCCCTCAGCTCAGTATCTACAGTAACTCATGTCTTTTACGAATGGGCCAGTGGGGAGGGTTTCTGTCCGTGTGACGTGCCGACAAGGAGGCATTCATTTTGTGTATGCGGCAGGGTGGTTGAGGGAGGAGAATGAGAGGAAAATAATGCAAGGCTTGGACGAAACAAAGATGAATGCACAGTATAGCAAGCAAATGAGAGAAACTAACAGATGGAGAGAAATTACACTCTGGCCCGCATCAGAGTATAACCTGTTTTCTTATAAGCTATTGTTCCCTGTAGCACTGCCTGAAAACAACATCCATTGTGCTTTCCTGTGGAGGTAAGGCAGGAAATGAAGCCGTCATTTACTCTAGCTGTGTTTGACAGACATTATATGACACTGAATCACCTGTGACGTCCTAAAATTACTGTATCTCCACCAACTACAGCATTCCAAAACTAGTTCATAAATTATTAATGCGTGTCACGTGACAGATTCTATTTTATCCATAGTCGGGAAACAATTTTATCTCCCTCACAGACTCAATTCAATTTCCCACAACCCTTAATGCCTGTTTTTTTAACTCTTTGCTTCCCTTAAACCTGCACTATTCTTCACTTTGATAGTGACCTAAATTCTGCCTGTGGGATCAACAAAGTTCACTTTATCTCTGTTTGCGGGGCCTTCTGAGTTTTACTGATAAGTGCTGAAGCAGACAGAGTCGGCTCCTGTCCACAGATAAAGGACAGAGTGAGGTTTGATTTCGGTTGGATTTTCAGCTCAATTGAATAGGAGGATACAGATATACATGCAAATCTCCTCCGTTCCTAAAGCTCAAGGCTGAAAATAGTTTCCATGAATAGAGATGGCCCAGTGGTTATGTTTATGAAAGCCTCAAAAGCAGTGTGTTTCATTCAGACAGTACATTTTGATTTAGTTTCAGCCTTATAAATGAACTGTCATTTGGTTTTAGTTATGACTGTATCATCAAAAAAATTTTGGTTACAGATCACATGGTAATCTGGAGTTTACTGAATCAAACTGATAAAAACACCATTTTGCTAACTACTCAATTTGAATTGTTCAAAGCTATTGTCCATAATATTTTGAAAAAATCAAAGAACAGCACATGTTGTTTTCCCTGGAGAGGATATTTTTTCTGAAAGCACATCATAAGTCAATTTCTATAAATCTAGATGTTAACAATTGTGTCTTATTTGTCTTTCGATGGTTTATACCTATATCTCACAAATGGATCCATTAGTTTGATTTTCTGAAGTAAACAGTCCCATGGGTGCCCTCAATATAACTTTATGTACATGTTCAGCCTTTGCAGGGATAATCAATTCCGGACCTGTAGGACCACTGTCCTTCATTTTTAGGATGTTTTCCTGCTGCAACACACCTTATTCAAACAGCTTGTTGACAAATTCTTCACATGCCTGAGCTGTTGATTTGAATAAAGTTTGTTGCAGCGCTTGTGGACCAGAGTTGGTGACCTCTATCCTGAAGGTACTTATGATTTCAGAGACATGAGCAGCTTTAATGGTTGTCAGCTCTGACGTCATTTGCAAAGTATCTTCAAAACCAGGTGGAAACTTATCCATTTTTATAGCTTCCATTCACATCATCTTACTCACATCTTCTTAATTAAACTGAAAGATGCCAAAGGAAGCTTCATTAAGATGCTGCAAATGAATCAAAACCAAGAAAATGAATTATTTTGAATGTGTGTTGTGAGTCGGATGCAGGAGGATTAGGATTAACCAAATAAAGCAAATTTAAATATGACCTAAAGCATCATCAGTGTAATACTGAGACATAATTCATAGGCGAAGAGTATTTAGAGAGAGTTTGTTCTGATTTTCTATGACAAGATGCTTCCCACTTTCAATCTTGTGAATAGTGATGCTGCTACAAGTAAAAGGAAAATATCTGGAAGGGCTATAGAGAAGAGTGTGTGAATACTTAATGCAGTCTCAAATGCTCCTTAAATGTAAAGTTAAGATGTTAGAACTGTTTAGTTGTATTTGTATGTGAGTGATTTACTCCCTCTACTTCTTGCAGACTTCTATTAGAGCCATTACTGCTGGCACTGAGTCACATTCTCATCACTGACCCCTACTGTTTAGCATGAAGACTGCACGCCTCATGAACTTGTCATAAATCCTGAAAATGCAGTTTACATCACAATTCATTCATGCAGATTCCTATGTAGAGAGCATAATGGCGGCTCTATATTTCAGAAGGCTGTTCTTACACCGAGAGACAGGATCTGTTGCAGCTTTAATGTTGTGAAAACTTAAAGACATTTCCTGCCCTCTCAATATACTGTAGACTTGATTATTTTAAATCTCTAGAAGGATCTTGGGGTACAATCTTTGCTTTAGTCTCATAGCATAATCGCCTCTGTCATATTTTACAGGCTATCATTTCCTCATCTTTTCAAGACACATGCCCACGTATTCAGTTGTTTTTCCTAGTTTGTTTTAGAGTGGGTAGGATAGGCGGGGCTTGATATCTGTTTAGTTTGAGTATGTGTGTGTGTGAGAGAGAGAGTATGATTAGGTGTGTATATGTGCTTTGATTTATTTCCTGATAATCTTGGGTGTTTGATTCCTTGTGTCTTTAAGATGCAAAAATTGTTGTTTTTATTATGTAAAGCACTTTGTGCTGATGAAATGCGCTTTATGCATGAAGTTTGATAAGATTTGAATTAATGGGCAATGAAGCACACTCAAACAAAAATATGAAAAACTTATCACAGATCACAGTTTAGCCAAAGTATAGACGAAAACGCTATGAGGCTAACAATGTGCAAATTGTTTGCATCTATTGTAGTACATATCCACTTGCAGTTCACATGTACGATTAAAATGTTATAATTGAAATGTATGTAACCCATGTAACAAATCATGTAATGTTGCAATCATGCATAACTTAATAAATTTAGCCAAAATCTTGTTTGTCTTCTTCTGCCTTTGCTCATACATGCAATTTTAGACATTAAATTACACAAAGTTCAGTTTTACTGTTAGTTTGTAGATATCACATCATATAGTATCAACCAATAAAACTCTATCTATAGAGCAATTATTAAATAATAATTTAAATTATTGAAATTATTGAACGAATGCAAGTTAATCATTTTCAATCTGTAATTTATGCATTGCATGTTGATGTCATCAGGTTACTGTGTAAGGCAAGTTTCCTACACAGACCATTTAAAATTAAGAGCTACATGCTGATTAATCCAACACAGTCTCCCAGCAGTTCTGTCAGGAAATTTCACATATTGATTCTCCGGTCTCTTTTTTTCCTCCCTTTGAGGCCACTGTCAAAACCTACAATATATCCACAAAAGGCACAGCTAGGGCATTTTTTGTAAATATATCAGATTTCCTTGTCATTTGATGCTTTTGCCCAAACAAGCCTGCATACATGAGAAAAAAAAAGGTCTGTTTGTGGATAAAGCTTGAACCGTGACATGTTGTGACAAGAAGATGCCACCACCGATTCTCTCAGGCAGTTAAAGTCAATGTCCTCATTTTCATTTAGTTTCTTTAAAGACTGAAGACATAAGCTATAACATTAGCATTTAATATCCTCTGATTTTTGCCAGAGGAGACTTTTTAACCTTCTGAAATAAAAACATGCATTGATGGCATTCACACAGTCTAATGGCTGCATTCTCTGCCACAATTGAGCCGGTTAATGGCTTCAAATTATAGAGAAAATGAATGTTTTAAGGTAGCAATCTCATCACCTGGCAAAATAACTGCTGTGTCATTGGTATTGATTAACAACCCTATCTGCCCTTGCAATTTTAATGTATGTAAACAAAAGTAAGTGGGAAAATATTACCTAATTTCTCTTTAGATATTCTCTGTCGTGTTCTGAGAAATTGAGATGGTTGTTGCGCTGCTTTATGATTCCCATCTGTCTCTGTAAGCTGGCACTTTGATACACCACCAGACTGGGAACAAAAATTAGGTTTCTTTTTCTTTTGTTCTTTTCTTAATATCACCTCTTTATCTGCAACTTCATCTCTGATGAACAGGAAGCTGCAGCCTGCCAAGAGGTCTTCATAGAGACTAGCAATGTTTAAATCTGCCCTCACATTTGTTATACTTCCTTGCTGCAGCAGACTGAAGCCAAAGCCTCGGCAACAAACAAGGGCTTTCTGCCCATTTTCGAGCCCAGGCACTGCTGCCACCCCCTCTTCTCTCTGCTGCCTGCCCGACCCTCATGGGCCAATGATAGATTGCCCCCTCTCTCTCTCTGCCTTTGTGCTGAGAAATTGCTTTGTTTTGTTAACAGTCTGCCTCTGTTCCAACACCGACAGCAGAGATAGCGAGCTTCCTTTCTTCGCTTATCTGCAGAATATATTTGAGATTGTCTTGAAATGAATTACAGTTGAATGTGTTGAAGTGGATTTGACATGAAAATGTATATCCTCAAATCAGAGAGGTGGAGAAGAAAGTGGAACTGTATCCAAGTTTTGTTATAAATGATTTTAAATGTGTTTAAAATTATTGATAATAATCAATGTCTGCCTGTTTGTTATGGCTGCACATCCAAATCTACTTTATATTTCCATATCAGCTCCATTAACCTCCACAAGTGCTTCTGATAGTGGGTGAGAAACTGATTACACAAAGCCTGAGATCCCTTTACACTTTGAGACTTCTTTACTAAATAAGGTTTGCAAATGAGTGAAAATAAGCACTTTTGTAAACTTATATTTCTACTCAGGTGTAAGTGACAAAGATGCCAAATGGTTACTGTGGTGTTACTTTACAACTGACTGCTTTTAGTTGCGCATTTTGTAATAATTCTTTTAATTGCACTTGTGATGAGGTTTTATCTTTTATGAAATTGCAATATAAACATGTTACCAGGTCATCATTGTAAATGAGAATGGGTTCTCAATTGGACCTCCTGGATCAATGTTTAAAGGAAAAATGAGTTTAAAAGTACATCAAACGATGGAGGAGGCTAGCAGATTTTAATATGTAACAGATTATTTCTCTGTAGGCTGAAATTGTTTAATCAGGCGCTCACTTCCAGTAAATACGGGAGCAGAACTGTTCAGAACCAATGACAGCGCTTAACTGTTGTTGGTTGTCATGCAGATGATTTGGCTTGGAAGAGAAAAAACTGAGTTAAAAAAGTTTCCTGTCCTATTTTTTTACATGCAGTTTTTTGGTATAAAAAAGTTCTGTGATGAAAAGTCATATTAAACCTGATGGCAGACAGCTGAAAAAGACATATTATAAGAAGTTAATTTTTCTTTGCACAAAGCTAAAACCAAGTCTGTTCATGTGAAAGTGAAGTAGTATGCTAGAGAATAGTTGCTTCTTCACAATGAAAACCCACATCACGTGAAAATGGTTCTCATCATGTAATTTTTCCATATTCCATGCAGTATGAAGCAATTTTTCTTTTTTTTTGCTTCTGGTAGACGTGCATACCTTACCTTAACCTCCAAAAAAATAAGGAACCTTCCCAACCCCTGTTTTTTTAAGACATTAAGAAAATGTGTTTTCCATGTAAACCTTTTTTAGGAATTAATTTTTCCATTTCAAATCTGAAGGATAATATATTAATTTCGAATTATTTGATTTGGACTAATTAATTCTGAATGAAAAAATATCATGTAGCTATTTGACACTAGAAGCAGTGAGAGCGCAGATCTTTGCCAAACCTTTGCAAAATGGAAGGTGCTATGCAGTAACAGCCGTTTTGGTTTGCCTCCTTGGCTTCCACAGGAAATTCAGGGATTTCATGTTGTTGGGGAGGGAATGACATGACTGATAAAAAGGCAATTTTGCACATCCTCCGTTTAACTTTTTTAAGACAAAATATCAAGAAAAGTGCCAAAGCTCTGCCTGAAACATCAGGCCATAACAAAGTGATCAGAGTGTTGTCCATTTATATTGTCCAATGAATGTATGAATTAATGACAGAATTGAAGAATTAACAATCTGCAGTTTCCAATTTCCATCATACCTTCCTGGCTGTTGCTGTGGCAAAAGAGTTGCTTTGCCTTGGATGATAATCATATTTATGAAGAATAATTGTCTGCATGGAAGAGCATGGTGAAGGCTGCTCTGCAGGGTTGGGCAAACTATGCAGACTCCGCCTCTTTTATGTGATCGGGATTGGAAAATCCTGGGTTGGATAACCAGCTTCAAAGTACCGCTTATTAGCATCCTGAATGTCTGGGTAAGTTAGACATCTGGGGCATGCTAATAACAATTCAGGCCTCCTGTTTCACTTGAACAGACGCTGTTCTTACATGGTTTCTATTTCCCTCATGTTTCTGCCATACACTTGTTTTTTTTAGTGTTTGTGTGTTTCATTCTGTTTTATTATCTGCCCCAACAGTGATCTGACTTTTACTTTTACTTTTGCTTCCTGTCTGTGAGCTTTTGGGTCCTCATCTCACAACTCTTCACCATACTGTTAAAATAATCATCCATTTTCAAGCAACAACAGCTGTTCTAAACATACTTTTCTTGACAGAAATAGAAGCAAGCTTTATATGAAAATTTGGCTTTTGAGTGTGTGATTCCAAAACCAAAAACACATGTCTTTGAGAGGCCATGATAGATCTATGTAAGTATGTTGTCTGTGTAGTTACAAGAAAAAAACCTTGTGATACAGGATCATATTGTATCATTTCTTTAGAGGCTGCAGAGACTTGCTGCTTATGCAATGCACAGGACCCCAGTATCCCCTTTTACTTGCCTGTTTTTATTTATTTTAGTGGTGGTTGGTACAACTTAGGTTGCCTTATCAAATTAAGAGTTTATTCTGCCAAAAAAACAAAACAAACAAAAATGGATTAGCACTTCCTGCGGCCCCTTAGTCCTTCCTGCTCCCTGCTCCTCTGTGACAACATTGCAGAAAGCCATCTCTGCCGCATTTTACTGTTGTCACTTTTGCTAAATCAACGCTTATTTTTACACACTTTTCTCTTTTTTTTCATTTGCTGCATGTCTCAAATTTAAAATACTGTTGTTGGAAGAAGTTGGTTTTATTAGTTGACAGAGATAAAGAGGACAGAAACATGTAGAAGCATTTTTCTGGACACAACCACAAGTCCAAAGGAAGCAATTATCAGCAAGGATTTACAGCAGGTGGTAGCAGGTTGGACTTTAAAAGTGGTTTAGTTTTGTTTCAGTATATGAAACAAAATACTGCAACATAACTCTGAAGTTTAGTTTTGATAGAATAATGGGGGGGCATTTAAAACTATTAAAAGTGATGGGTGACGCCTGGGTAATAGTAATGTAAAATAATTTTCTGAACCATAAAGAACAAAAAAACAATAAAGTTTGGTAACAAGCTTGTTTTAAAAATCTGAGGTCATACTTAAATGGATGTAATGCTTTAGAAGGGGATTAGGGGATCCATTAAGATGATAATAAAAGATCTTCAAACAAACAGTGAAATACAGCAAGTTTAATTCAAACCTTTGGTGTTTTACATCATAATCTTAAGGTTATTTCTTGAAAATGTTCTTGGTTAATTGAATAATCGCATTAATTTAGATATTGATATCACCATAAAGCAGTGGTTTTCAAACTCTCTACCATGCCGCCCTTTGGAGAAAAATATTAATATTCCCCTGCCCCCAGTTTGAGAATCACTGCCATCATGGAGAACAACAAAGTAGAATGGTGGCTTAAATTTATGAACTGACATCTGTATTCAATTTTATTCAGTTCATTTCTACCATGCCAATCTACAACAAAGTCATCTCAAGGCCCTTTAACGATGCAGGCCAATTTAAATTACTCTAATCCAATTATAATCCAATTAACTTAAATGAATTGTATAATCCACATTAGTCCAGTTCATAATTATTGTGGTAATATAATGCCAATTCATAAAAACTCATTGCAGAGCCAAGGATACCAATGGATTGGATCAAATCTCTTTGATTAAAGCCTCCATCTTGAGCATGCATAGGGCAGCAGGTGACAGTGAGGAGGAAAACTCAATTTTAGCAGGAAGAAAAAAAAAGGCACAACCAGAGGAAGCTTCTTGCCATGACTGGTTGGGAATGGAGAAGGCAAAAAGGGGTGTCAACAAACAGTAACTCTAGACGCAGGGTACCTGCTAATGGAGTGAGATGAAAAAAATTAAAAAAAAACAACATCATATATTTGAACACGGATTGTAAAAAGGAGTTCAGTGAACCATTGATAAGAAGCATCAGCCTGCAAAGCAAAACTAAAGGACACCAAAGCCTGCTTTCCCTCTAAGCTCTATGAAAAAGGACAGCTTAAGGTTCAGCGTGCAGACACAAACATTTAAAATAATGGTGTATAAAGATATGTTGGTTGGATCAACTGAGGTGAAACCCTAATATCACTGCGTGTCAGCCAGTTCTGCTTGGCTCTTATTAGCATTTGGTGGTGGTGTCGAACTTGGTACTTTAGTTATGATGAAGAAAAGAAACATAAATACCATTTTAGTTTCTGTCCTTGTGAAATCAGTTGAATACTTCAGTGTTTCCAGCAGGTTAACTGGTTCTCTTTAATGCTTATCTGGCTGCTTTAACTGGTTTACTTGTATTGTGGACTGGTAGAAAAGTAGATAGTACATTTAGTTATTTTTTCTCTTTCTGAAATAAATCAGCCTACTGAAAGGGACACATGATTTTTAACCATTAATAATCAACATTGACAGTGAGTCAGCAGCTTCCTGATCCTTATTAGTCTGGTTGTTATTGGGAGTGGGGTGATAGTTCATTACTTATAAGTCAAAATGTGTTAGAGTAAAGATTTTCTGTTGATATACATCTGATCTGCTACTGAAGCAGTTGTTTGCCTCTTTATTACAGAAACAAATCATTCTGGACTGGACTGAATCATTCAGTTTTAAAGAAAAAAAAATCTAATTCAATCTTCGGTTGTAGCAGGTTGACATAGCATCTCTAGAACAGAGGAGCAGATACGGAGACACTTTTTCAGCACTTCGTCCTGGAACAGTTTAATCTGATCCATCATTTCTTATGTTTGTTATTTCTCCTTCGAACACAAAGTAGGATAAATCTGCTCAAAAATTCATCACTTTGCTGTTTATTATTTATAAACAATTACCTTTTTGGAAGTGGGGCCCAGTCCTCCTAATTCCTGCTGATTCACTGAATGGTTTTAAGAAGTTGCACAGCTGACATTCACATTTATGGGTAGGTGGTAGGGCAGGTCTTCCGATAACCTGAAGATTGTCAGTTCAAATCTGGCTCTACTGTTGTGCCTTTGGGTAAGACACTTAACCCTTCTTGCCTCCGGTGTTGGCATCACTTGGGATAAAAGCACCCACTAAGTGACTGTGTAATGTAATGTAAAGGAAGAGTTGGGATTTGTGGTGTGTATGATTGTAAGTAGGCCAGTCTGGGTTAGAAATGACAAAGCTGCTTTTTTTTTTTTTTCTTAGTCCATCCTCGCTGTTTATTAAAATTATGTTGATGAAAGTTTGTATTATTCAGCTTATTCAGCTATATGGTTGTTTAGCCTTAAACTGACAAAACGTTTTCCTTATCCTCCCAGTCGAGCTCAGCATGCTCTAGAAACTCTTGCTGTACCGATGGAGGCTAAATACAAGCCAACCACTGCTCAATGTGGTCCGACAAAATCATACCAGACAGCGATGTTCAATCCAATTCATCCACAGCCTTTTCTTCTGATCGAGACAATCAACCTTTCACTTTTATATTTCAGTCAAAGAACCTGTGAGACATTGCCTTCTCTTGGTGTTATCTTGCAGAAAACTGTTGAATGAAAGGCTAAAAAAATGACCAAAGTATTTTTGTTTATCTAGATGTGGCAGGTCGGACAGAGGGCCCGGGCAGGGATTGATCCCACAACCTTCCGGGTGAAAGTCATGTGTGCTTGCCAGTCAGCCAAAGGGATATCCCTGTGGCCAAGTAGCCAGGGCGCATCATCGGTCGGAGGCACACAGTGACAGGACCCACACACTGTCACATAGACATTCAGTCAAGTATAGTACGTCCCTGAGGTAGAGTTGTTCCCTTTTACTGTTCATTATTTGCAATTACAACCCTAACCAAACCCTTCCTCGCTTGTGATGCAAACAGATTTAAGAGTTTAAGAGCTTACCTCTCCCAGGAGGCTTCTTCAGCTCTTTTAGGGGAAACCTGAAGTATTCCCAGGCCAGCCAAGAGATGTAGTCCCTCTAGCATGGCCTGGCTCTTCCTCAAGGCCTCCTCCCATTGGGATGTGCCCAGAACACCTTACCTGGAAGGTTTCCAGGTGCCCGGTTGCCTGATCCACTTCATGACTCTTCTTGATATGAAGGAGCAGAAGCTGTACTCTGAGCGTCTCCTGCAGGGTTGAGCTTCTCTGTCACTGGACAAAACTCATTTTGGCCACTTACCGTACCGTCCTCTTCCGCTTATCCGGGGTCGGGTCGCGGGGGCAGCAGCCTAAGCAGGGAAGCCAAGACTTCCCTCTCCACGGCCACATCAGCCAACTCATCCGGGGGGATCCCGA
>JAVQJG010231309.1:0-17458 GCA_036024015.1 Craterocephalus amniculus | reverse complement strand
TGAATGAATGAATGAATGAATAAATAAAAGAAAAACAAAAGCCTACAGCAGATGCTAAAAACATTTTTTTCATGGCTGCTTTTAATGATTTTAAAAATTAAATATATTCTTAACAATTTACATGTTTTATCTTGCAGATTACCGTTTTGAATGTTTTGCCTTTTTTGCTGTCTTAAATTTTATTCTCATTCTTGTTTTGCTTCTGTAAAGCATCTGAGTGTCTTGAATACCACTTTATCAATAAAATGTATTTATCATTACCATTCATTCTTATTGTTATCACCATCAGCTGAGCTGCTGGCACACAGATGCAACCCATCTAACATCTACAACTCTGACTCTTTTTTAGATTTATAATAATAATAATAATAAAATGAGCATCTGAGTGAGCGGCAGCGAGTGAGAAAATCGGAGATCACCTCTGATCCACTGAGCGCGGGGTGGAGCCTGGATATTCAGCAGCTTCTCCACAGCCAGAGAGTACGCCTCCTCGTTGCACATCATGGACACGTAGTCCAGACGGTCGAAGTAGGGCAGAGCCTGGCGCAGGAAAAAAGACAAAGCACAACTTTCAGGAGTTAAGCAACACATGTGATTAATAACAATGAATAATAAGTTCTGATGAAAACTGTTTTGTCATTTTCCAACAACAGGGTGACGTTCTGCCTTTCTCTTGCAACATCTGTACATTTCCATGATGTCACCATAATCTAAGACGCTTCCTCTGATCCATACGGACCAATCTGCTCGGCCCGTCCCTCCGGCTCCGTACCTGCAGGTAGGTCTTGTACTCGATCAGCTTTTCGGTGCCGCGATGGAGCAGGCCGATGTGGGGGTCACACTTCTTGACGGACTCTCCGCTGAGCTCCATCACCAGACGCAGCACGCCGTGAGCGGCCGGGTGCTGAGGCCCGAAGTTAATGGTCAAGTTGGAAACGTCCTTCTCTGCCGGAGGATCTTTGTCTGAAACGTGAGGAAATGATGATGATGATGAGAAAGAATCGCTTTTAACAGAAGAGTGGACAGAAAACATCCGTCTCTGTCTTAACCCTCTCATGCATGAATTGTTCAGAAACAGTGCCACATGTTTTTGCATACAGTGATTTACTTCCAGAGACACATACAGTGATGCTTTTTTATTTCTTGATCATATTTTACTTTTTTATTTTTATGCATTTAATAATATTTTCAAAATGATTAATTAGTTAAGCTTTTCATATTTCTATTGTATGGATATTCTATAAAAATATGGCTGTATCATTTTTATTTTCCTGGTTATCACGAAAGAAAGTTTGATTATTCCAATGTATGAATTTACATATATAAATATTCATTCTACAGTAAGTAACAGTGTATTGCATGACTCACTGATGTCCCCTGAAGTGGTAAAATTACAAATTTTCCATATTCACCCATGAATATACTAGAAAACAGCTGTCAAATAGGTGTCCACTGTAGTGGACGCTTTACATGAAAGGGTTAAAGTAGAGCCCTAGCGTGGAATTGGCTGATTAAAATAGAATCTATATTTTAACATGGAAACGCATGAACTTTGAGATAATTTGACTGCAGTGCTGCTATCGTGTGGAGGTGGAACGTTTGTCTGGGAAAAACTGCTGGAGGGAAGCAAATCTGAGTGGAGCAACTGAGTCGTCCCCCGTCTTCAAAACAACGTAAGCATGGCGAAGCGGCTGCTGGTGCTCCGGATTCGCTGGGGAGATTAATGTTTCACGTAGACATTTCAGCTTTAAAGTTCTGCAGATGAGTCTGGAGCAGACTGAGTGTTTTATCAGATGATGAAGGAGAAGCGACTGGAACGTTCACAAGTTGAGGAATGGAAAATGAAACTTAACTTTATGGCGACACGGCCTTCCATGAATTAATGATGCATTCAGTGCGGCTCGGAAATCACAACTCTGACAGTTTACCTCATGCCATAACATTTAGCTACATCTGACGACCACATTACTGAGAAATAAACAGACCAGTATTAGTCAGTCTTCTTAACAGGCCTGAGTTAACTCACAATGAATTGCATATTGCTGCAGAATTTTTTTTAAAAGTCTTATTTTATTTAACTATAATACTTTACTAAAATATTTAACAGGATATTTGTCATTACATGATGATCTCATAACATTTATATATTGTTGTAATACTAATGTAAGCTGCACTAGTAAAGATTAATTATTTGCTGCTTGTTTTTGATGCACTTTATCATGATGTATGTTACTGTAAGGAGAAAATTTCTTGTCTGTCACCTAAATTTAAGTTAACTCCCATTTAATTTGTGTAAATTTTGTCATTTACATAAAACACACATGTTTTTGGTAGTAAAATAGGATTAAATGATAGTAATTATTGATTATTAACAAAAATATAATGGAAATAAATGAAAAGGGAAAAACTGCATTTCCAAAAATAAAAAACAGAAAAAACGGAATTTGTGAAAAAATAAAAGCGATTTTATAAGACCCTACTAAAAAGGCACAGAGTTTATTATATTGTATTTAACATTATGTGTGTACCGTTCCATGGTGGTGGCGTCCATTTCTCGTTAAGAGCAGTGGGGTACATCACAGCCCCGGCGTACTGCTCTGTCCACTCCACATCCGGCTGCCATTGCTTCTGCCTGTAAAGAAAACAATAAACAAGTTAGCAGAGGGTGAAGCTGCTGGTGAGTTTCCAGCCAGCAGACATCTTTGCCCAGACGCCACATCATTAACCCAGTGATCCAAGCACAGGTTAGGGGACACTTCTCTGGCTTCCTGCGTGATGCAGACTGAGGAGGCCGATGGTTTGGGCGACACCCTGGCTGCCAGCCTGATGGCAGCTTATCAGAGCCAGCTTAGGAGGAAGCATGACGAACTCAGACATGCAGTCGTGTGAAAACAAAACACGCTGTACCAGTGCCAGCTGTAGTAACACTGAACCAAAGTTTCTCGTAGCATATTTCACAGACGGTTTCAGAATCTGCTGCCAGTTTTCTATTTGACTCAGTTTACAGCTCGATGCTAAAAATGGCTTTTCACCAAATACCACCCTGTGTGCCACATTCAGCTATAAAAAGACAGCTGTAAGATTCACTGGGAGGCGGTGATGGTGAGGGATACCCCAAATACGAGCTCAAACAGTCTAAACCAGTTGTTCCCATATTGGGGGGCAATAAAAAGAAAAAAGACCATTTAGTGATCAGTGTTTATGCTCAGTAGCACAGCCCACTAATTCTGCACGAGTCCTGGTTCAGATCTCTGTGAATTTTGTACTACAAATTAGAGATGCTGCTGCAGAATCCATAACGTTATAGTCACCGGATCTCAGAAAAAAAATCTGTTTTAAGTCAGTTTTTCCAGCAGTTTAAATGTAGTCAAATATCCAGACCCAAGTTATCACAATCTGACCAATCAAAATGGAGTTCGTCCACGTTGCTGCATTTGCCAAGCCGGGTGTCCCTGATGCAGGCCAGGTCTGCTGACCTACACAAAGCCTACAACACTGAGGCATAACTGACCTGATGCAGACGGCCCGCGAGTATAAACCGGCCTTTATGAGTCTGTGATTGGCTGCTGGACCCATTTGATTTGAATCAGGTGAGTTGGAGCAGTGATGCATTAAAAAGCTTGCAGGAATGCAGGAACCCTAACCCTTGAGGAGAAGAGTTCCCCACCACAGCTGTAAACACATGTCTAAGTGAGACAGCTCATTTCATACCGGCGCTATCGTACCCTGATGCCACAGGAGTATAAATCCAGCTTAAATCTGAACTCTTGTCCTTTCACAGGGTAAGTTATCAAACAGAAAATGTTGCAATTAGAGGCTATGGGTCTAATTTCTCGCTGATAAAATTTTGTATCCCACAAGGGTCAGTTTAAGACCACTTTTAATTTTTACATGCCTAGGGTATAATATCGAAAAACACATCTGTCTCTTTTCATTTGCATGCTGATGACACACAGCTGTATTTACCCACTAGAGCCTCTGATCCTGGTATGAGTTCACTACCAGACTGTCTGAAAAAGTTAAAAACTGGATGGAAAAGCAGAACTCAGATTGTTGTAAATGGTCCTCATCTAATTACTAGTGGTTTCCAGCTGGGATACCCAAAGAATGTCAGCATTCGGTTTATTTTTCAGTCTGTCCTGAGTTCATCTGTCACTTTTTATTGTATTCATTGATTAAAATTACTGTCTGTTGTTTTGTTTTGGGGTTTGTTAAAGATGTTATCTACTGCAGTTTGAAGTTTACATTTGTTGAAATTTATTATAACAAGGTCAGTCTTTTGACATCTATTCAATTTCCAAATAATTCAAGGTGTATTAATTTAAAAATTAAAATTATATTAAAATTAAAAATAAAAATTCCCTCTCACTCTTGTTGGCATCCATCCTATCCCTTTCTTGTATTATTTTCCAGTTAAGTCTTAGTCATTTACACCTAAACTGCAAGCCCTGATTTTACAGACCAGAAGTAGAAATACAAAAAAAATTAAACATGTTATTCTGAGCTCTACTAATTAAATATCATTAAATTATAAATATTATTTGTGAAAAGATCATGTCAATCATTTCCAAGACAATAACATGCAGATTTAAAAAGCTTACTAAGATGTCACAAACAAAATAACCACATCTTTACATAAATGAATATCATTGGTGTGTTTTTGCACAGTAGGCGAGTTATACAAACTGGTAAAGGTTCTGCTTATTACAGAGAGGATTAAAATTCCATCAAATGCTTCCCAAACCTGCACTGAAACTTCTTATTGCTGCCAAGATACTGACAAGATACTGTTTACCAGATACTATCTATCTGTATTTATTTATTGATTTATCCATATCCAACTGTGCAATAACACCTGTGTATATAAATACTGTTTTCTTTCTTAATGTAATTATTATTCTACTATTTATTGTCTATTTTTTGGGGATATTATTTAATGCCTTTCTTCATTGTGTCTTTGTTTGTTTTTGGTTTTTGAGCTACTGTAACAGTGAAACTTCCCCACTGTGAGATCAATAAAAATCTTAAATCTTAATCTGAAGATCAAACATTAATTTATTATTTAACAAGGTGCTTCCAATAGTTTGTTGATGAAAAGAGCATCTATTATCCACACATTCACCAAAGTTATAAAATGATGATTTTTTGTAATTTGTTACAACATGAACACTAATAAATAGGGGAATTTTCGAATGGTAAACTCATTTTTTAAAGTCTTTTCATGTTTATTTAGGAAGTGTTAAATTGCTTATAGTGTTTTTCTTTGCTGTGTAAAATCTTTTTGGATGCATTTCTGTTTAAAAAGTAGGATACAAATAAAACCGGACTGACTTAAATGTTACATGATGCCACATGGTCTCATATATATGACAACAACAAACCTTGTGTAATGTGTTTCAGTCACCTTGACTTTCTGACATAACACAGAGAAACAAAATGCATTTACAAGAGTAAGCTTCTCTGAATATTTAAAAAAAATCTTTAAAATAATGATAATACTTAAAACAATGACACTTTGAAAGACTTAATTACTCTTTCATCTGGACTCTCAGAGGAAATGTGCGGCGTGTTAGGTAAACACTGACAATCCATCACAAAGCTACAAACGAGCCGGATAGACGCCGATGAAGCCGAAAAACACCCGGAATAAATGCATTTATCTCTAGTTGGCTACCTGGTTCACTTGTCAGTTCTCTATTGAAGATGACAGCAGAAATTTTAGCAGCAGACTTGTCAAATTTACTCAGAAGACGTCTGACGCTACGTAGCATCATACTAGCATTAGCATTCAGCCACGCAGAGCTGCGCGGAGCAAACAGCATAAAGTTCAAACCGAGCGTCACGTTTAAGCTTTTTTGTTCACATACCTGCTCTGCAGCAGTGTACAGCCAGGACTCAGCACATTACTGCTTATTATTAATTTTGTTGAAGGACGTCCTAGCTTGGTGAGCGACCTCAACATTGTCGCCGCCATCTTGGCTGTTAGACAACCTCCGGCCAATGACGTCACGGAGGGTTTTCTTCTTCCTCTTCTTCTTCTATTTCTTCCCAGCGGGATACTATGCTGCCACCTGTTGGCTAAAATCAAATTAGCCAACAGGGTAAGAAGACTTTCCTATTAAATATATTTATATGGTGTATATAAACGTGGTGAAGTTTTTTTATAGACGCAACCCACACATTCATTTCTGCTGCCCTTACAAACGCGCTTTTCATAAAAATGTGGAAATAGGCAAGGAAAATAAATCAAATTTCCAATGCCGTAAGAATAATTTCCAGCAAGTATTGTAATTGATGAAAGACTATTTTATTCCAAGTTCAGCTTAGTTAATAAAACATTAATTTAGTAGATTACAGTAAGTTTATACATCTTGTAGTTCTTGTGCTATGATGATAAGCATAAACATAATCTAAGATTAAAATAAAATACATGGATATAAAGATGTATGTATGATGTCCCAAGAAAATTAAACAGATGACAGACAAAAACATTTTCAGAAATTACTTTTCAGATGTGGAAAAATAACTGTGTTTACTATCAGAATAAAAAACACAAAGATAGTTAAACACTGAATCATGACTATTTGGAACAAGTATATTAGATTAATCCTTGTTTTAGCTGCTTTTCATTCATTCATTCATTCATTTTCATTTTCATTCACCCACACACTCACCCCAAGAGAGAATTTAGAGTGATCAGTAAACCCATCATGCATGTTTTTGGCCTGGAGAGGGATGCCACAGTACCCGAAGATAACCGACACATACACGGGGAGAACATGCGATTGCCTCAAAGAAAGGCCACTGATCAAACCCTTCCCCGACCATGGCTTCAACCAGTGACTTCCTTTTCAATCTATGAAAAGATAAAGCTCAAAATATAAACTGATAGCCCTTAGATTGCAGGAATTACTTAAGGACCAGTGCATTTATTCCATTTTGCATGTTAGTGTACCACAAGCCTTTATTTCAGGACCACTGTTCTTTTGCTTTAAAAAGGCTTCAAAAATTGTTATAAAGATGTTTATTGTTGAATTCATCTGGGTAATCCAACAAAGATTCGACATCATTCTAAAAGCATTTCTATCAGATTGAGGTCAGGACTTGAGCAACACTTTTCTTCATTTTCATTCACCCTGCTGTAGATTTGTAACTGAAGGGGGCATTAGTCAACTAAGTAGGACAAATAGCAACAGGCCACTATGACTTTGTTTAAATTAAGCATTTTATAGAAACAGAGCCTTTCAGATGGGAAGATGGACCGAAGGTCACCAATCTGAGACAATCTATGTCTGAAAGTTGTGGAACAATTTCAGAAAACGATGTTTCTCAACGTAAAATTGTTGAGACTTTCAAAATCCCACCATCTACAGCACTGGTTCCCAAACGTTTTGAGCCATGACCCCCACAGTGACATTTACTGGTGTTCACCATCCTCCCTTTCATGATGACGGTCATTAACCATTTATCAGATGGGTCAACCTGCAGGATCCTCTAAATATAAGGCTTGGAAACTGTCTGTTTTAATAAATATGGAAAACAAATTCTTGAACACATTAATGCATGAATCCAAATTGAAATGTTAAATTTAGATTTACCTCTTCGTTAATGGTTTACGTTTGACAGCCATGATAAAAATCTCAAATTTATTAGATAAGTATAGGCTATATACTGTATATGTTTCACAATTATCTGGCGACTTCCTGAAATGATCTTGCAACCACATGTGGGTCTCAGTTTGGGAACCACATATCTGTACTGTATAACATCAAAAGAGTCTTAGAATTAGAAGGAATCTCTGTGTGCATGGGACAAAGCTGGCCAGACATATAAACAAGACACCATTCTCTACTGGAAACCACAGCATGGGCTCGGGAAGACTTCCAAATATCTCTCTATGTCTGTGAACACCGTTCACCCTCAAATCCAAACATGCAGGTTAAAATGGCAAAGATTTATTATGAACATAACAACATAACAATGAAAATGCAGTAGAAGAGAAATAGGGAAGAAAGCTACCATAATGACATGGTAAACAATAATATTCATGGTTCATATCAGACTCCAACACTATGATTAGATTAAGAATAATTGAATTTAATGATTGGAAAAGAGTGGAAGGAGATTAATGCAAATGACCAACAATACAGTATACTACATACAATACACTACTCATGCACATACTAATGTGATACGGTACCATTTCTTTTTCCTGTATACATATCTATTTAATATTTAATATAATGCCTATTATATCTTTATATAGAGTTATACCTAATGAACTTGGTAAATATTTCACATTATATCTGATCGATAGACTGCATTGTATGTTTTTTTAGATCTGTTGTTGCCCTCAAATTTAAAACATGCTATAATATTCCAAGAAATAGTAAAATGTTTCAGTTTAAACATCTAAAATGATGTTAATGTTCTACGGAAAATGAAATATGGGTTGATGAGATTTATAAATAATTGAACTCTGTTTTTATTTATATTTTACACAACTCTTTTCATGATTGGGGTTGCACAATTTTTCCAATAAACCCTGTATGGCTGCAGTAACCATATAATATAAAACTGAGTCTCATACTAAATCACACGTCCTCATAAAGAAAACAAATCCAGCAGCTTATAAAAAACAGTGCTTTATTTATGTAATACTGTGGAAAAATAATTACATACCATTTTTAAAAAATATTGAAGATAATGAAATAAAAAAAATGAGTTTGATAATGTTCGTCGTACATCTTTTGAACAGTTTTCTCTGCTACGAACAGTACAACAAGATAAACATTGGATTTTTTTTCTAAATTCAAAGACACAATAATACAGGATACAGTCCTACCAGAGGTATAAAAGTACTGTAACAGGATTGTAAGAGAAATGATATGGACATGTACTGAAACACACCCGCACACTTAAACACGAAGGTGCACGCACACGCATTGCATACGTGTCGATGCATTCAGCCATTCACACTCCTATACAAACACACTGTACAAATTGATGCACCCCTTTGATCTCTCTTTCTCTCTGTCACACACACACTCAAACACACAAGACTACATGTCAATATTGTGAACAAGCCTTCATTAAACCTCTCCGTACACATTCGCTTCTGGCCGTTATTTATTATTATTTTTTGGCAGACAGACGATGAGGAATGACTCGAAAATGGAAATGTGTGACATGTTCCTCTATAAGGCCACTCTAAACCCATCATCCGTGTTTTTTTACTCTCCATCTGCACCAGGCTTGAAGTCACGGCTTGAAATAAAAAACATGAAAATAAAAAACTTAAGAAAAAATGTCTCAAGCCTCGATCAAGCCCGGCTTATAAAGCAACATCCGCCAATAGAAGGATTTTCTACTGCATATACACGGTCCGAGGTGAAGAACGACATGAACACTTGGCACTGGGTTTCATTAGTTTCTGTTTTTTTTGTTTTTTTATTTTTCCGTGTAATTAATACGATGCAGTCCTCTGATGAGAGATACATCCGCGGTTGGCACGACTCCTGGGCTATGTGCGCTCATGTTCAAACTTTTGGTCCGTACGTACGCTTTTACATGTTTTTACATCGACAAAAATAATTCTGTAATGTTTAAAAAATAGAATACAAAGCTCTAAGTCAGGTGTGCAAATAAACAGAAGACATAATGGAGATAATAGATAAAGGACGTCAAAGCATGAATACTGTAGATGCAGTGCAAAAAAAACAATGTCCTTACCAACCCACCCCCCATAAAAACCCACACATCCCCGCTCCGAACTGTACACATGGGCCGTCTGGGACACTATATAACGTATATGTGCTCTATGATCCTTGAATAAGAAAAGGAAAGAAGAAAAAAATCAAAGATGGCGGCCAGAAATGACTGAGGTTTCTTCCTTTGCTTTGCTTTCAGACGTTCCCGCTCATCGTTTTCCCCCGTCAGTCTCAGCGAAAGGCTACGAACTCCGCAGACCCGCCGTCTCTCTTCCTGATTGTGACTTGCGCTGTTCCGCTCTTTCAGAGCTCCAATGTACGAACACAACCGGGATGAAGGATTTTCCTCTCCACCACCCCCCCGCCCATCATCACTTTTACTCTTCCTCCCCCCTTGCCCCGTCTCACCATCGTTATCATCGTTTTCGTGTCCAGTGGGGCAACGTGTAAATGTAAAATAGTAACTGTGTGTGTGTGTGTGTGTGTTTTTTAGGTGCAATGCTATTTATAAGCCGCCTCCTCGCGCTCGGCCCCGGCGGCGAGGAGCCCACCCCCTCGGCCGTGAGCTGGCCCCGGCCCCCGGCTCACACGTGAGTCTGCATCCGTTGCGTGTGCCGGCTGTGGGAGTAGTCGGAGTGCTGTGAGGTGTAGGAGAAGCGGGTGGAGCTGCCGTACTTCCCCAGTCCAGTCTCTGATCCCGACGGGGCGGGGCCCCCGGGGCTGACCCCCACCCCGGGGCTGGCCACCCCGGACCCCACCCCGTACATCTCGTAGGAGGGGCCGGCCTCCAGAGGGGCCAGGCTGGACGGCGCGAACCCCATGCGGTAGGTCTGGTAGTGCGACGGGTACCCGTAGTTGTCGTAGGCCAGCTGGGACGTGGAGTCCAGGAGGCTACAGTCCCCGGGGAAGTCAGTGGCCCCGGGGGGGGCCGGGTTGGCCGGGGGCGGCTGGCTCTGGCCCCCGCGGGTGAAGGTGTTGAACTGGGCGTAGCTGATGTGGGAGAGTCTGGAGGGCGGGCGGGGGTCGTAGCAGGCCTGCGGGCGGCCCGGGGAGGTGAGGGGACCGGGGGCCCCTCCGCTGGCCGTGGCCCCCGAGCTGCTGCTGATGGACGCTGCGCCCCCTGGCGTCCCTCCGGGGGAGCGGTAGTCGGAGTAGTGCATGGTGGAGCGCGGGGTGGGGTGCGCCTCATCGTGGGTGGAGGCCCGGACGTTGTAGTAGCCGTTGGTGGGGTCCTGGGGGACAGCAGAGACAGGAAGCAGAGACGGCGTGAGGGGAAACGTCAGGGAGGAGGTTTCTGTCAAACACAGCATGGCTGAATGCAAAATGATTCCTGCTGATGAGCGTCTGAAACAAACTCCTGTCAGTCCGAATGTTTACAGGACAAGGCTGAGGCGAGTCCATCGTTCTGCTGCCTGCTCATGATGGAGGACTGAATCAGGAACCCTTTGTTCCTTTGCTATGTCGTTATTCTCACAAACGTTAATTCAAGATGGACTTAAGCGGATCATATAATAACAGGTTTTAATTGGATTATAACTGAACCATTATTATTATAATTACTGATTAGATGTGATTAACTGTATTAAGGTGACTTTGTCCTGAATCGGGGATTTCTAAATAAAGCTGAACATTCAAGACAATCCAACCAAGAGTGGATGTCCAAGGAAAATCAGCCCAAAGCCAATTCACTGTGGGGGGGGCAGGACCCTCCAAGCCTCAGTTAGCATGTTAAATGTTAAAGTTCATGACAGGACAATTAGAAAAAGGCTGAACAAGTATGGCTTGTCTGGAAGGGTTGCAGGAGAAAGTCTCTTCTCTCTAAAAACAACGTGGCAGATGTTCTTCAGACAGACCAGACCAAAGCAGAGACGTTTGGTCAGAAGTTAGAAAACCACATATCAACAGTGGAGGAGGATGATGGTCTGGACCTGGACACCTCACAGTCCCTGAGTGGACCATGAACTCCTCTGGAAACCAAATTATCCCAGAGTCAAACCAGGGTCCGTGTGTCTGGCAGCTGAAAGTGAGTCATGCTACAGGAAGATAAGCCCAGAAAACAGCGTCAGATCTACAGAATGACTGGAATGGAAAATAATGGAGGTGTTGACGTGATCCAGTCAAAGTCCAGACTTTGACCTGACTGAAACCCTGGGAGGGGGGAGACAGCTCAATCAGCTAAAGCAGCATTGTAAAGAAGAGGGGACAAAGGTTCATTCATAAGGATGTGAGAGACTGATAATGTCATACGGGGGTCTGCGACCTAGCAGCTCTTTGGACCTTCTACAATTGCTCTTAATGTCAGCTTAATGTCGGCTAAAAACATGAAGAACCAGCTACTGTTTTTAAATATAGCGGTGTCGAGCCATTTGTCATTTGTCTTTTAACTTGTCTTTTATTTCTCTTTCTCGAACTTTGTTCTTATACCGTTTCAGTTAAAGAGACAGAAACTAGAAGGCATAGTTATACTTCTATGAATAGAAGAGTGGCATCATGTGTTTGTGTTGTAAGTGTATTTGTGCGTGTGTGTGTGTGTGTGTGTGTGTGTGTGTGTGTGTGTGTGTGATTACAAATGTGAAGTAGAAAGCATTTGTGATATTGATCATTGCTATTCTTATATTTTTAATATTAGTTTTTACACTGTAAAGCACTTTGTATTGCATTATAATGTATGAAAAAGGGCTATACAAATAAAGTTTGATTGATTGATAGATAATGTGGCAAATGCCATTTTTTTCTCTTTTCCATGAAAAAATTGCACTGAATTTCCAAAACATGGCATACTGACATTTAGCTCCATTTTTCTTGTCATTACTTTTGAAACTACAGACTTTTTAAAGAAACAAAACCATCTCCCACATTTTCCACCAACACCCCCCCACCCCCACCCCCCACCCCTTTACAACATTTTGTTTTTCTTTATTTTAAAACCTAAAACTACAAAAATAAAATTGTGGTTATTCAAAATGGACAAATTTCCAGTTGTAGCTGCTTATCAAAAATTACAAGTCATCTTTATTTCATAAAGTCATGCAACATTTGAGTTATTTAGCTGGACTGAGGGCAAAATTGGCTGTTTGTAAAGCTGCTGTCAAAGGCGAGTCTACAAGTCATTAATTCATGAGGTGGACTCTGTTTTTGTTAAATAAATAATGACACAGCATAATAACATCATATGCTGTAAGACTTAATAAGGACCAGATAGTTTTATAAATTGTCTCCTGACATATAAAATGTTACATCTAAAGGAGAATCTACTTCTTTTCTCACTTTGTGCATCACATTAGCCACAACTTCCTCCAGTCTTCACTTAGTTTAGCTAAAAAATGTGAAAGTGTTATTTGGCTCGGAGAGCAGAGCGAATCCCTACTGGTCTCTTCCATCCAATTATGTTTCAGTGCTTTGGTGTAACAGGAAGAGGGAAAAACAGCCACTAAAATGAACAAAAAACCCCAAAACACAAAGCAGCCTGGCTGAGGCGACTCTCGGGGTGATCTAACCGCCTCCCGCGGTGCGTTCGTGTGTCTTCAAAGTGATCCAAGGCAGCGATCCAACTGCAGGGGGGGCAGGTCTGTTTGCCCTCACAGATTATTCAGGAGAAGATTCTGGCAGCTTCACCGGTGAAAATGCATCAATCGCCTAAGCCTAACCTCACAGGTCAAAATGTATAAAGTATTCATGTCAGAAAAGATGGAAAGAAAACGCTTCGGCTTGCCACAATTTCTCAATCCCCAAAATAAAACCTGACTTTGAAAATGAGTTCAGGATGGAGAGAAATCAGCTGCGAAGTGATGCTACTGACTCAATCTTTCATCTGGATGATCTCACCTTCAGGTCATACTCCTGGCGGGTGTCCAGGGTGTCACTGCGGAGGTCAGACTTGAGCTCTATGTCATCTTTAAAAGGCTGATTGGAGGGAGAGAAGGACACAGAGGGGAGAAACTAAACCGTCAAACAACAAAACGGGGAAAAAAAAGGAGAAGAAGAAGGAGCCATAACGAAACGGAGGAGGGAAGGAGGCGACGGTGTGAGGGAGGAAAGAGAAAACGAAGTTAAAAGAGTTAAAAGGAGGAGGAAATAAGTGTTTGTTTTTAGTAAAGAAGGTACAGCTCAGCACAGAGAGAGGTTATTCTGAGGCTATTTTTTTTCTACAACTACAGGCTGCGAGTCCAAGACAAACACAAACATCCCGCTGCTGCTCACCGAGTACATGGCCTTGACCATGCGCGAAGCTGTGGACACGCTGCCGGAGTCCTCCTCTAAGCTGTGGGTCTCCTTGTTTATGGTCTCCACCTTGATGTCAGGCTTACCCAGCGTGACCCCGCGCCGGCCTGGAAGCAAAACACAGAGAGGATGAGCGCAGCTGTAAAGCACACCGCTGTCTGTCATAAGCCTTTCCACAAACGGGAGGGGAGTCGTACAGCTGGGGATGAAAACTGAAGGTGTTTGATTTTTCGGTGGTTCGCAGTGGCTTTAATGAAGCCGGGAGCAGGCCTTGAAATTTTTTTTACTTCTGCCTGCTCCTTTTTTTTGAAAAATAAACTCAATAAACTTCCAAACTTCTAAGAGTTTAAAGCTATGGAGTAAGGATAGACCGATACTGCCAGCAGATACGGCCGGATGATGCTTGCATTTTTTACTAGTATCTATTGGTGCTTGGATCAAAGATTAAAAAATAATGGGATTTCTTGTTTCACAATTTTTAAACTGATTTTTCTGTAAACTTTTTTAATTAAAAATTATTGCAATTATCTTTTTACATTTTTCATTGTCTTGTTTAAAAGCTGAATGATGGTTTGGATGTTGAGTTATGCTTCTTAATTTAAATTTTCACAAAAAAAATTCCTCCAATTTTTTTTTTAAAAAGTAAAGAATTATTGTTGTCATTAGTTGTTATTATTATTATTATTTTTTAAATTTTATTTTATTTTAAGTGTCTTATTGGATATAACACCAGAATGATGTTCTGGCTGCTGTTTTGTTCTCTCCAAATTTAATTGCTTAATTTTCAGCTGGTTCAAACGTATTTCTGCTAAAAAAATCTTAAAATCTGACTCACATGTGATGTTGATTTGGTACCTGATTACAGTTAAAAAAGCAAACTAAATATAAAAAATATCTGCAAAATTTAAAAATCACAATTGAATCCCAGCCCTCGGACGATATGCTTTCCACCCAATTCGATTCTTTTTATGATGTGCATTAGATGCGAGTCAGTTTTTAAGATTATTTAGGAGCGATATATTGGAGCTGAAAATGAAACATTTAGATGAGGGAAAAAAGATCCTCTTGGCAAAGCCGGTTTGCTCATTTTGACACAGTAGCCAGACCATCACTCTGCTGCTGCAATGCTGGACAAGAAACTGGGAAAAACCTCCTAAAATATATATTTTAATGATTCAACAAAAAATTGTAAACCAAAAATTGTTATAGTTGATTCCTTCTCCCATCCCAACTAGTATCAGCTTCAACATTGCCCATAAGCATCACTGATCCCAACTAGTTGGTTTCCATTTTCGTTTTTTTGCTAACAAATTACTTACAAAAAGCAAAAAGAAAACTATTCATTGGCCATGTTGCTCTGTTTTATTTCTAGATTTTCAGATTATTCACCACGTAAAATCACTAAGTTATATAAAGGTCTCTTTTTTTAATGAAAACAAGAAGCAACATTTGTTAACATTGTGTTATTATTATTATATAAATTTAGGGAACAACAGCGTTTCAGCCCAAGATATCAGCTCCAGAAAAGTAGCATCTCATATATAAAAAGAAAAAAATAGTATCGGCATCAGCCGTAAAAAAATCCATATCGGTCGATCCTACTGAGAACCTCCACAAAAAGCACAAATACCTCTATTTTTGAATCTGTGTCAGAGCACACGGAGAGCATGACTCACTTCCTTTGCGCTGCCGGTAGAAGATAAGAACAAGGACCAGCAGGAAGATGAACAGGAAGATGGTGGATCCCACCGTCCCACCGGCTATTAACCCCAACGGAACATCATCTGCGGAGATAAAGCAGCGAGTTAATCACAAAAGCAACACTTTCTCTCATCCCGGGACCGTTTTCACACATTCAGAGAACTGAACTCACCCTTCTCCTCCAGCGTGATGATCATGGTTCCCGGGCCGAACGAGTTCCAGGCCGTGCAGTTGTACGTGGACAGGAAGTCGGACTCCATCACGTTGTTGATGGTGAGGGTGGAGAGGACGCCGCCGCCTTCGGCCGCCGGCTTGCTTTGCTCCACCGTGTACCTCTCCAGCAGTGTCCCCTTCTCCTTCTCCCACACGTTCTCCTTCCACGCCCACACCTGCAACACAAACGCACAATCGGCCGTTTGTGACGGATTCATTGCTACCGGAAAGGATGAAACTCCGAGGACTCAGTGATGCTGTCGTGCAACATGCGCCACATTCCCTGCATCCAACTCAGTTTTCCCCAGTGCTTTTCCCAGTTCGAGGCAGCATTTATGCAGCATTTTTACACCATATGTTGCAGTCCGACCCGTGTGGAGAGGTCTACTCGACGGGGAAATGACAGTCTGACTCCACAGACTGCGCCACATTTTATCCAAGTAAATGTGTTTAACTTGTTTGCATGTTTCGGAGCTGCACAAACTGCCTTTCGTAGCAACACAGGAGCAGGAACAGATGGGTAAGCATGCTTTAAAAATGTTTTTTTTTAATGCATGCACATTAGAAAACAGCATGATGAGATCGCATCCATCATATGCGGCTCTAATGCATGAATCTGAACTCACGCACACATGCAAACTGCACAGTGGGTGACTGAGCTGGCAGGAATATTGCTCATTCTCCACCTTTAAAGCCACTAAAAGCAGCTTTATTATTCTGCGCTGAAGTACTGTACCACGGTGAGTTAATTATGCATAAGCCCACATGTTCCTATAATCTGCCCACTTATTGCAGAGAAGGAGAATCTCCTGGATGCAGCGTTTACAGGGACAACTGTTCCTCCCCGCTCCTTTATGTTTTATACATCTCTTCCCGTCCCAGACCTTCGCAACTTGCATTAGGGCAGCGCGCGGCGAGTCAGGACGGATCAGTCACAGAGGTGGGGGGGGGGAGCTACCGCCACTACCGTTCGTATCTGACGCAGAGCTAAAAGCGGACGACTCTGTGTTCGTCCTGCTTTGTTTATGTGATGGGATGGAGGAACATTCTGGGAAGGTTTGAGGCTGAGTCACCACTCAGAGAGAAAAGGGGACAAAGCCTAACAACGTCCTCCATGCAGGAGAGGAGGCATTTAGGAAAAGGTGCGCTTAGATAAAGAGGCAAACTGCTGTTAGGCTGAAAAGTGCAACTGAAAAAGATTATTTTAGTCTGAAAAGTGTAAAAGTGAGGAAGCTTTCATTAATTACTGTGTTATTTTTTGCACTTACTATCTTATCTGGAGGAGGCGTGCTGGCGATGTAGCATTTCACCTCTCCTCTTTCCCCTCTCACAGCATACTGGACCGGATCACTGGAGATGATGGGGGGACCTTTATGACAAAGAGGACGGTGAAAGAGAGTTCGATCAAAATGAAATGAAATGAAATAAAATAAAATAAGATAAGATAAAATAAAATAAAATAAAATATTAAAGAAAAAATACAGCAACATAAGATTAAATGAAACAAAATTAAATAGAATAAAATACAATTAATAACAGAATTTCAATTAAAAATGAAACAAAAATTAACTAAAATTAAGAAACACAAGGTAATATAAAAATGACAATGGAAT
>JAVQJG010231274.1:0-32293 GCA_036024015.1 Craterocephalus amniculus | reverse complement strand
CGGCACAAAGTTCACTTCAGCATTCATGGTTCCACAAGCACTACTACTGTTGTACCGAAAACACACAATTCACCTCTATGTAGTAAGCTATAAAGCACATCCTTTGTGCATTTCTTTATCACCTAAAAGCAGATTTCCATTCTTTTTTTTTCTTTCATCGTGGCAGGAAGTGAACCTGAAGCAAAATCACACTGAAGCTATTTCATTTAGGTGTTTCCTGGATGGATCAGTGAGACAGAAAACAATCCCGGTGGAGGATAGCTTATTCTTTGTGTCTTCTCAGTCTTAAAAACACTGAACTGTGAACGCAAATTCACTTCAGCTTTGTGACAAACCAGAAAACAACCGCTGGACTAAACCAAACTCCTACGATTTGCTAATGTTTGTGGAGGAGCAATGAGAGAGCACATCTGCTAAGGAAATTGCTTTGAAGCCCAAACTCCCATTTAAGTCGATCTGACTGTGGAACCATGCTGCCATGACATCTTTGTGCTGGCGATAAATGGTAAAAACGTCTCCGTATCCTCTCCTCTCTCTCAGTACACCGAGTGATTGCATTAGCAGTGCTAAAAGTGCACGTGATCAAATCATCAGATTTGCTATCTGACGTCTGTTCTCTTTACCGAAACATTTTATTTATTGTTTTTTTCCATCATTTGCTTAAAGTGGCGGCTACGACAAGCTCCTGATCAATATGTCTACATGTTATGTGACAAGCAGCCAGCAGAGGGCAGCATATCCCAGCCGCTCCAAACCAGTAAAAACACTTATTTTGCAGAGCTGCACTGCACATGCAATCACACACAGCCTTCAGGGGAAAAGTCGCTTCCTTCACAATCTCTTGGTGTCAGGAAAAGTGGGGGATGGGGGTGAGGGGGGGGGGTCACATGACTGGGGTAGGCCACATGATAAGGGTGGGGAGGGGGAGAAAGGCCTCAGTGGTCCAGGATGCGAAGGTTGCCAGATACAATTTTGTTTTCCAGCATGGAGCCGGCCGGGATATCGATCCGATCCCCATGGTTAGCGATGATGATGACGGTGCCCTGCAAAGAAGAAGGGCGGGGTCTTTGTTTGTGTTTCACCATGACACGGATCTCAATGTGGGCGACAAAACAATGTACTAATATTCCCTCCAAAAGGAAATCTAACACCAAATTTACCTTGAGTGACACGTTTTTACCAAAGGTGACGTCTCCAGAAACCGTCAGGTGGTCCAGGTCCAGCATGTCGGGGATGCTTTCGAAGCGGGTCAGGTACTCCTGAACCTGAATAAAAGACGAAGATATTTTATCTGCTTCTGCACGAACATCTTTTATCTTTAAATCCTTTCATCATTCTTTAGAGAAAATTAATTATAAGCAAGTCTAGGCAAGTTTATTTATATAGCGCTTTTCAGGTCCAAGAAAATTCAAAGTGCTTTACATACAACATAAGAATTATAATAAGATCATTTAAAAACAAAATCAAACACAATCACAAACAGTGATTAGGTATCATTTTAACACAAAATCAATCTAAAACGGTGATTAAGCCTAACATCAAGATCATTTAAACACAAAATCAAACACAATCAAAAAAGGTGATTAAGTCTAAAATCATGATCTCATGTATTAAATCATCATAAACGCCACATTCAAGCGAAACTCATAAATCCCAAGTAACACAGTTAATGTTGTAGAGTAAAGCTGCTTAATTCACCATGACTGCAAAGGAAACGGACACTGAGTCAAACAAACACACATAGTGTTGTCATGGTTACCTTGGTGAAAGAGCTGCCTAACTTGACGTGAGGCGTCGTAGGAAACTCCCTCTTGGGGCTCATGGTGAGCGACCCGGCGTCCAGGCTGTACAGGTTGGACATGACCAGCAGCAGGTCCGACGTGGTCTTCACAGGCAGGAAGCGGCTGCGCGGGACGTTTATTCCCATCGCGTTGTCGAAACATTTGATGGCCGCTCCGACCGCCGTCTCCAGCTGGATGACGTTCTGCCCGCCATCGAGCGTCTGAGGCAAACATAAGAAAAGACAGTGTTGCTTCTTTCTGTTTACAAAAATGTTATTTCATATTTTTACCCTCATTTTTGTCTCATAATCTGCCTGGTGTTTCAAATAAAAAGCAAAAATGAATTAAAAATATTCATAAAACAAGCTGGAATAAAACTATAAATATGTTTTAGGGTATTTTATTCATTGTGTTAACAAGTTAAAGTCTGGTGCGCTATTTATTGGAATCACAGTTTGTTACTGTTGACTGTATATATTTAGTAAGTACTGAAAAAAGTGGAAATCCCCATCCATCTATTGTCTTGGGACTAAACAGCTGTGTAGCCTTAAAAAATCACCTATCAGTGAGAAAAATATGAGAAAAAAACTTTGCTTGGGAGCATAAATTGGACTCTGGAGTAACAGACGGTCACACGGTCTGATGGGAGCGATGGGACCGACATGACTAGTACCCACTGTGCAATCCTGCGGGCCAGTCTAATATCTGGGGTTTCTGCAGTTGTTCAGGTCTAGTTCAGTTGAAAAAATGAGGTCAGCTGACAACCAGAATATACTGAATGAGCAGGTTATTCCATCTTCCCTGAAGGTACAGTCATTTTCTAAGAAGACAGTGGATTCAGATGAGACATCATTTTCTTTGCGCAGTGGTCCGACTCTCCATCACAATAGAACAAGATCTTGGAGAAAAAAATGAAAACAACTCCGGTTGGAAATAAAAATGTAGCAGAATCTTATTAAAACAGCGAATATGTGCTGTAATCAAAGCTAACGGAATATTAGTGTGACTTTCTTTGGGACGGACAGAAGCCTCTTCACCCAAATCCTCCACAAACACAAATAACAGTCTCATTGTGTTTATTTTGTTTTTTTCTCAAAAACCCTAGAAACAGACGGAATAAAACCGAAGGATGCAACCACCATGATGTCACCCTGTTTGTCACACTGTGGCCATTACCTCACACTGGGAAACTCCAAATTCCCAGCGGATCCCGGTTACCAATCGATACAAGCTCAAGAGACAAACTAAAGTCACTCTGTTGATTTCGGATGTTTTCTCAGAAATATGACAAAGCACAGCAGCTTCATTCCAGTTATCTCCTGCAAATAAAGAATAACGTTTGTGGCATTTAATGACATCTAAACAAAGGAAATTTTTATCAGTGAACATGGAAAATCTCTTCCCCGTCTCAAACACTGGCGTGCCTCTGCATCAGCGAGCTGCTAACAGGGCTGCAGCTGAAGAGGTGGTGAAGTTTCTTAAAGCACGGAGGTGAGTATGACGAGCTAAAATTAGCCTGAGAGGTTTCTGTGATGCAGAGCTCCACTGATCTGAGAGTCAGGTACACATCTGTCAGAGGCTCTTATGTAACAACCGCCGCTCTGTGCCGCTTCCATCTTAAGTGCATCTCAGCTCTGTGAGTGTGCTCAGTTTAACATTCATGGAGCTGCGACGGGAACCAAAAACTCACAGAGAGCCACGCAGCCTCAGCACGGTTAGAAGCCGTTACGCAACACTTGGCTTTGTCACAACGAGATTCTGCTCAGGGAGGATTACATCTGTATCTTCTGCTTAGGGCGTGAAAGCTGTGATCAGTAGCGACCCTGCGTTTTTTTACACTGATGGCAGATTTGCATATCCTGAAGCAACATTTCTGCACAGAGCGCGGGAGCAGAGGTTTGTTGTGCCTCGAGTAAGCACAACCAAAATACCACAAAGGCACATTAAGTCACATTCGCCAGCGGCGAAGTACTTAGCGACTGACACGAGCTCAGCGAGGGCAAAAACATGCAGAAAAGATGCGGAGTGTTAAAATCTAGCTCCTAAATGAAATTAGCAGATCCACGAATTCATGAACTTCATTTATTTTCGGAGTCTCTGAGTTCAACATGAAGACATGTAGCTTTAACCCCTTCCCTCCAACTTACAGCATAAACTCTGGATAGGCTTAAAAAATGTTTCGGAAGTGCAACTTGGCTCTAAAATAAAATATTTTTGGCTATAATTTATTGAGTATTGTTGTTTCTGCAGGGGAACAGTCGTGCACTTTACAATGACAGGTGTGGTCAAACCGAATTGATGGCCTTTTCCTGGGAATTTGGCTGGTCAGTGAAGATGTATGTTTCCTCTGAGCAAACGTTACACACTCAGCCATCCTCATGTGGCCCATTTCTGAACGGGCCGGCGGACTATTACAAGGACGAATGAGTCATTTCACTTTGACTGCCTCCATAATTTATCTAAAAGGGGAAGGAAAGAAGAGAAAACACGCGGACAAATGCAGAAAGCTGACAGTGTTCCTCTCTCAGAGACACATTTCCCACAGGAAGATGTGAAAGAATTTTCCTGTCATGCAGACATTCAGTCAACCTGTAGTAATAATAATGATCATAATAATAATAATAATTAAATTTAACACTTTTCCAGACACTCAAAGTGCTTTACACCTAGTCTATTCAGTCATTAAATTTACACTTGGTGGTGGTAGACTACAGATGACAGATATATAGCTGCTGATACCACAGCCTAAGGTGGATAAAATGTCCTGCCTAAGGATAAAACTGTAGAATGAATAAGATAAAGCATGATTTGAGCTGTCAACCCCCTGAGACGACCCGCTCCACCGCCTGAGCCACTGCAACCCTCATACTAAAACATCTAGCAGTCTATATCTATATATTTATCAATATCTCTCTATATATAGATAGAATTTATAATATATATACATACATACATACATACATACACACACATATATACTAGGGCTTGAAAGATATGCTTTCCTCCCGATTCGATTCCTTTACAATTTGTTGGATGCCTTCTTCAATATTGCAGGTTTTTGTGGAGAAAAAGAAAAAATGTTACAAAAAAATGTTATTGCTATATTTTCTTCTCCTAATTTTAATTAGGAAGAAACAACACAGCATTCTGCTACTATAATGGCCGACGAGACAATTATTTACACTTACTTAAAAAAAGGTAGATTTTTAAACGTAAAATATTCATTTTAAAATTGTGAAATGAAGAAATTACGATATTCCATTTTTTTTACAGAAAAGAAAAAGATTTTAAAATTGTGAAATAAAACAATCACGACATCCGATTTTTTGATTCCATTTTCCCACCCCTAATATATACATACATATAAAGATCCATTGCTGCTTCTCCAAGATTGGTTGTGAGAGCAGCAGCCTAAACAGGGAGCCCTGTTTCTTCCAGCTCATCTGTGAGAAACCCGGCATGTCCCCTAATAATCCCACAGAGTTATCCCTCTATCATGTCCTGGGTTTTCCCGTTGTCTTTTGTGTCTGAAACACTCACCAGGAGGCATCTAACCAGAAACCAGCTCATCTGATGGCCTCGATGTGGAGGAGCAGCAGCTCTACTCTGAGCCAAACCCAATGACCGATCTTGTCTGCCCATCCCTGAGGCAGAGCTCATTCACCCTGCGGGGGGAAAACTAATTCCAGCCGCTTGTCTCCTAGATGCCATTCCTTTAGATAAAGGCAGGAATGTGGATCGACTGGTGAATCGAGAGCTTTGCTTTGGTTTCTCAACGTCTTTTTTTTTATCTCGACAGGGTGATGCATCGCTCAGGGTGAGAAGTACAGTACCAGTCAGAAGTCTGGTCACACTCGCCGATTACATTTAATGGGATTTAATAACCTAATTAGTAAGTTTTGACCGTTTTGACTAATAGTTTATGTAGAATAACTAGAACTGCTTCTTTCATCATGACACAGATGCTCATTAAAGCATGCATTATGTCAACTAAGTTTGCACTTAAAAAGCTAAAGCCAAGATGGATCTAAATTAAGCAAGCTTTAATTTTCCGTCTGAAGTTTACAGTAGACATGATATCTAAAAAAAAAAAGCATTTCACTTGATAAAGTTGATGCACACTGCAGTGATTAAGCTCTGCTGCCTTCATGTGACACTAATGGGCTCTGAGATCCGTGTGTATCAATCAGCGCTGAAACATTACGGCTAATGTAACGCAATCTTTCATTCATCTGCGTCGACTTATCATGATGGATGTTTTAACATTACTGCAGTTCCTAAATGGTCTTTATTCTTCATAAATAAGTAATTGAATAACTAATAAAATCTGGAAAAAGTACACAAGTTTTACCATCTTAGAGGCCTGCTGTGTGCGGATTGAGTGATTTGTTTGGTTAGACATTTTAGTGACAACAGAAAAATGTAATCTGACCAGGTTAATCTGATGTGTTATAGCAGCTCTATCAAGTATAATGTTACCTTTAAATATGGAAACATGAAGATGAAACGCCAGTTCTCAATAGGACAAAATACTTTTTCTTTTCTTAGTGGCTTACAGAAATGGACGTGGTGTCACCGAGCAGCAAACCAGTTAACTGGGCCCACGATTCAGACACAACTAAAGAAGAACCTGACTGAGCACCTCCTGCCACTTCCCGGGGTCTTCCCCGAACAAAAAGATGGTGGGTTGACTGCATGAACGTTTGCAGATAATCAGCATGATTCCACCAGAGTAACATCCTCCCACTTTGGTTCCAGTTAAATTGGTGTGAACACTGGTGGCTTGCAATAAAGCAGCAAGGTTCTCATTGTCTACTTGTCAAGTATGGGAAATACGGGGAAATATTATTAGAATATGCTGACTTTTCTTCTAAATAAACTTCTCTGACCTTTTATTCCTTAGATCAAGAGTAAAAAAAAAAAAGAATCATGAAAATACGAGTGGGTCAAAGCCTCCTTTGATCGGTTAATCTATTTTTCCCTCACTTAAGTGTCGCTGGTGTGCGTCTGTGTGTGGATTGTGTTGTGTGGTCTCTTCGTACCTTGGGGTTGACTATGATCTCCATGTCCATCGCCTTCTGCTCCTGCAGCCTCTTGATGGCACCCAGAGAGATCCACAGGTTGTTGGTGTTGAAGATCTTGAACTTTGAAACCGATTTGAATTCGTCCACGTGAGCTTTGGGCACCTGGGCGATCTCCAGCAGACGCAGCTTTCCTTCGTACTGAATCAGAGTACCTCCCTGTAAAACAACACGCCACATTTTCACATCACGGTTCGTGCATCTACAACTTCGGCCGACATTTCTCCTGAACCTGCGTACCTTGACGTCGGCGCGCGTCTTATCCGTCACCTCCATGACGAACTCGCAGCGCTTGCCGTTGGGCTGGCTGACCAGGTGGTGCAGGATGTGCAGGTCCACGGTGGCGCCCAGATTGTCGATGTTGGACACGAAGATGTACTCCTTTCCCTGTGCGATCAGCTGGTCCAGCAGGCCTGAGTTGTAGAAGCTGGCGTAGATGTCGCCGTGACCGGGGGGGTACCAGCCCTCTGCGTTCTGACCAGTCATGCTCAGGTTTGTAGCTACAGGAAGGAGCGACTCTTTGTTGATGCGAGGGTACCTTGACAGAGACGAACAACCACAATTACTAACAAAGTTTCTGCTTGTTTTCAGATTAAAGGTACAGTCTGTCAGAATTACTGACATCTAGTGGTAAAGATGGGAATAGAAATTGTGTTAAATGTCAAGCAAAGGGACGGTGGCCGTCAGAGACCAAAATTCTACCAGACAAACACGTTTTCATCCGAAAGTGGATCCTGTGGCCTCGAATGAAGCAACAATGGCTCTACAGGTAAGCACTTCCGTATTTTCCAGACTATACAACATAAACAAAGCAACATAAAGATAAAATGAAAAAAAAAGAAAGAAAATTATTTCTCCATTGTTTGCAAAGTAGTTTAAAACAATAAGACAATTCTTTAAAACAAAACAATTATATCATTAAAACATATAAGTCCACTAATAAAAGAAACCATAAAACACTTGAAAGCCAAGAAATAAAAATGGGTTTTAAGACGAGTCTTAAAAATGGACAGTGAGGTGGATTGTCGAATGTGGAATGGAAGATTACATGAATCGCACTGGACTACAAGGAACTTCTTTAACAAAATCCAATGACAGCATTTAATCTGGAAAAGGCAAGTTATTCATCTACACAACGGCGTACAGAACAATAACCTGAAAAGTTGCGTAGTGCTTCTTTACAGAGTTCATCGTCGCATATTTCCTCACCACAGCTCTTCACTCTCACACTGCAGGTTAACTTGTTGTTCCCGAAGTTTCTAAAAGTAGACTGGGAGGCAGAGCAGTCATTAACAAGCCTCTCTCTTGTTGAACCATCTCTAAATTTGGGCCCAGGAAGCAGACACCCTCTCCAACTGCAAGATTAGGCTTAAAACTTTCCTTTGTGATAAAGCTCATAGCTACGGCCGGCTCGGGTGACCTTTAGCCGTCCCTTTAGTTACGCTGCCAGAGGCTTAGTCTGCTTGTGGACGTCCCCTGATGTACTGAGCGGCTTTCTGCTCTCCTCCTCTGTACTTGTTACCCTTCATGTATAATTATACAACATTGTTGTCATCAATTTGTGTTTCTAGCTCAGAGCGATTGTGCTTGTTGACCCCAGTCTGGAGGAGGTTTTTCCTCCCTGCATGCTCAGGATGGGGGAGTGAATAAAACAAGATTCAAAGCAGTTTGATGGTTTCTGTAGCTCTTAAAAATTAACTTATATGAACAGAAACGTGATTCTATTAATGTGGATTACATTATGAATTTGATATGGTCGGATTATAATGGGAAAGCAAATTTCTGTGTATGATCCCAAGAAGGAGAAAACCAAGTAATTAAGTGTTTAAGCGAATGTCAAGATAAACTACAGCATTGAGGTGTCTTCTTGTTTCTGATGACAACCTTTGAAGCGCATTCTCCCCCCCATTAGTGTGTATAATGTCAGCATCTCTTACGTAACTCATTAGTATTCAGATTTATTGCCATATTTATCTTTGATGCTGCAGAGCTGTAAGCAGCACAAAAGCTGAAAGAAAAAGTGTTAAATATTTTTTCCTCTTATTTAAAAAAAGGGTAAAACCTTGAAAACAAATGCCATGTAAATTCCTTCTGTTCACATCACTGGAGGGACTTCAAACAAGCCCCTCTTGGAAGTTGATTTCTTTAAATTTTATTTGATTTTGCCAAGACAGCGGAGGAGGCAATGGGCCAACAGTGGCAGCCATCGTCGCCGGATGCATGATCAAAGCGTTTCTGAGAGGGATCTACGTCGGGACACGTTAGCAAGCTTCACAGTGAGGAGCGGTGCCGGGTGGGGGACCCCGCTCCTTTTGGCAGTTTGAGGAGTAATCAGACGCAGATGAGCTAATCAGGTAAGAAGAGCTACAGGAGGAAAAAGTGCATGAAGACCTTTTTAATGGGGGATTTAATCTAAATTCTGCGAAGAATTTTTGGCATGATTGTTTTGATATAAGCTTACGAACTTCAAAAAGGGTTGACACACCTCAGAGCTGAATCTGAGAACATGCTGATTCTTTCACAGAGATGTTCCTCCTTTCCCTGGATATGATCCCAATGCCTCAGAGACAATGGCAATTTTCTTTGAGGCAAAAAATCTGTTATATTAACTACATTTTAAATTTGCTGAACTCAGCTGTTAATCATCCAAAAACTGCACTACATTTTCTAAGAACAAGCTTTATTCATTCTTAAGGGCTTAAAACATACTAAATGAATCCGTTATGTCTAGAGTTGCACAGTATTGGATTTCCGATGTCAATATTTTACAACTCATTTCCACCCTGCACCTAATTTCAGAGATTATCTAGTGTCCTTTGTTGTGGAATAAGAATAAAGTGCGTAACTACGACATTTTAATTTCTATTTATTTCCTGTGGATTTTGTATCTATGATGGTTGAACGCCACCAGAGGGCGCTATGGCAAAAAAAGGAAGCTTTGCTGTGGAGCGCACGTTAATTACGTCAGAAAAAGCTAGAAGAAGAAGAAAACGAAGCTAACTCCTTTCGTTGCTCAGCCAATGGGAACTTGTTTTCTCTGTTTATTTTGTAGTAGTAGTTTTATCTGTCAATCGTATTTATTTCTCTTTAAGGTAATTATTGTCTTATCTATGCCATTCAGTTGATACTAAACCAAGTTGAATTAAATAAATAAATCAGTTGAGGAAACCACTTGTGTCTGTTTGTAGCTGGAGGAATTATAAGCTATCTTCTGCATACTCTTTGCCATGCTGGCCTGTTGGCAAATGGCTGATATCTGATATTTAATTCTGAAGCTGAAATCGGCTGATACCAATACTTGGGCAATAATTATGCATCTCTAGTTAAGTCCTGAAAATATTTGGAAATTTGCATGTTTCCTCAGCTGTGGTCTCTTTTTCTGCACACACCTTTATATGAAATGATCCCAGATATGTTTTATAAGCTTGGATAGAAGTTAAGCTTTCTTAAATAAAGCCAAATATTTGTGTTAAAATTAAATAGTCCAACAGGATATTACACCCGAGTGATGCTGTCAGACACTAAATTATGTTTCTGGAAATGTATTTCTGTTTTCAGTAAACACAAAGAAGGAATAAAGCTTTGTATGACTCCAAATTGCTCTGACAACAGCAGCCTCACATGTGCTCATCACTCATTGTTTTTAATGTGAAACAAGAGCTTGTGTAACATGCAGACACAAAAACACAAACGAAATCCAAATATTGCTTCAAGAGGTTTGTATCACAGAGTCTGGTTACTTGGCGTTATCTTCATCACATCATGGTAAGCAAGAGGTGAAGTTTCATGTTTCAAGTTTCAAGGGCAGTGGTGTCTGCATTTACACCTCATACAAGATACTAAAAACATGTTAACAAGTAGCAAGTTGTCTGGATTTAAGCTTCATTCAGCTTATTCCTAAAGATGCAAACTACAAGTTGTGTTAAATTTTTTTCATCGTAGTCCTTTGTGTTTAGTCAGTTTGTGGCGTTCCTTCTAAAAATGAGTCAAAGTGTAGTTAAAACGCAAATTCCAAATAATTGGGATGCTGCCTGAGTAAAAACAGAAAGCAATAAGTTCTGGATCTAATGAACCAGAATCTTATTCATGATAGAAGAAATATAATATATATAATATTTCATGATAATTATGAGTTCATTTATAAATAGTCACCGTGTAGGATCCCTCTTCCTTTGATGAACGTTCTGGACTTCCGGAAGAAGAATGCTTCCCTGTTTCTTCTCCGACATCTGATTCTAGCTACTCTACCTCTCTTAGAAGCTCTTTTTGTACCCAGTGACACTATCAGTCCAGCTGAGCTTTCCATCCACATGCAAACACAGATCTGGGGCACCGAAAACAAACTTTTAGGCAAACATGCTGGGTAAAAAATGAAGATTTTTAGATAATCCAGCAGTTACTGAATGTGTGGACAGTATAACAGGCACTTGGTCACATTGTGCGCTGTCATCTGTGTGGTTTGCACCGCTTTCTGCAACATTAGCGCCTTTGTTTCCATGGCTTGGGAGATGTAGCTTGCCACCTTTAGGTCTGACTGATGGTGTCTGGATTTTTTTTTTTAAAATGCACCATATAAAAGTGATTTGTTTGGGGGAATGTACATGGAAACTCAGTTTTATTGAGTTTTGTTGCTCCTATCCCAACTATTCTGAGATGTCGTATTCAAGATGAAATAATGAAATATCTCACTTCTAACATTTCATACAGTTAATGTTGCATTGTGTCATTAAAATCAATGTGTTTGTGCTCGTATATTTTGCATAGCATCCAAACTTTTTCTGGAACTGAAGTTGAGCGACTATGTTTTAGCTTGTGGCTTTAATTACTACAACACAAAGAAGCACACACCAGTGACAACATGGCTAATTCTATTTTCTCACTAAAAAAAAGCCATTTCTAGTAAGTGAATTTGCAGTTAATTAGCTGTTTCAACAGAGAGAGACGAGTTTTATTTGCTCATGTTTATGAATTTGCACGTAAAATAAACTCCAGGTTTTTCCAGGGAACTGGTTCTAAGAAGACACATTTCAAACCAAAGGACCATTGAATGTTGTTTGTTGGCTCTGCTTTTCTCTTTAAGAGAAAAAGTAATCAAAGTGGCTGAATAGCTTATGGATTTCTCCTGCTTCCAAAACAAATACGTTTCCCACCATTTACTGGAACACCAGTCAGTGTGACACAGAAGACCACCTTAATTAGATTTTTATGAATTACTCTCATGGTTTCGCCTTTTCTTTGTTCTCTCATTGATTGACATTTTAACCATTCAAGCGGTCTTTTTGTGCCGACGTTAAATCCTCCAGCTACTGCACTGCCATCCCAAAATGCTTTGTACTGAGCTCCCTCAGGCCAACAGAACATACAAGTGCTATGAATAATTTAAGAGAAAGAGTAAAAAGCAAGTTCCGCTTGGTTAACAAACTGGAGACACCATGCCATTAATTATGAAAAAACCTTTTTCTATACATTTCTGGACATTTTTTCATCAGTATGCAGCTTTTTTTGGCTGAATCACAAGATGTTCGGGACTTCTTTAGGATTAAATTCTGGACTTTCGACCCAACTTTGCAGCAACAGCTGACGACGCTCTCACCTGCTCTGGTTAAAGGTGTGAATCTTCACCCGGTGGTGGATGTACTTCTGCAGGATTTTCTTTGTGTCTTCATCTGTGTTGAAGGAGTTCATAAGGACCAGGGGGACGTCTGTGTTGTACGTCTTGTTCAGATGCTGCGCGACATGAAAAACAAAAATCCAGTGAAGAGTGTGAGCGGTGAAGAGGGAGTAAAACACATTAATAGTAATGTTTGCTATGAAGAGCAATGAAAACTGATGCTTTTTACCATGTTTCCTGCAGGTTTAATATCAAAAGCAACATTTATTTTGCCATTTACTTGGCATTTTTTACTATTTGTTAGCTAATTGGTGCTCTTGATGATCATCTGCTTTGTTTTCTTACAGAGGCTCTGAGATATTCTACAGGTGTAGCAGCTAGTTGGTTTTTCTTTTCAGGTTTTGAGTGTACGGTTGTTGCTTTCCATCTTCATCTTCTTTTCTTGTCTCCACTTTATCCTTTTCTCTCTCTTTCTTCCACCTCTGTTCCCCCATGACTTAGTATTTTTGGATAACATACAACTTTCAGCTCAAATAATTGGAAAGTAAAAATATTTTTGTGCAGCAGGGCTTTAAACCCTCACTAACTTTTTTACTTCAACATCTTAACAATATTTAACGAAGCTCTCTGATTATTGCAGGATTTTATCTGTAGCTTGTTATCAGATCATGCATTAATCCACAGTGATGTATTAATTCAAAGATCAACAAGTCCACAACATTATTCCAAAATGAAAACATCAGACACGGACACAGTAATCATTTTGATATCCGTTTAAATAACAGGGATTTGCTTTGTTTCAACAACTAAATCTAAATGTTTAATCGATGTGGGAAAAACCAGCCTGAAACTAAAAAAGGTGTGCCATATAAATATTTTTGTTTAAGACTCTTAAAGGAGCAACATTAATACCATTTCCAGTTTTAAAATGAGTGAATTTGTTAAGCTCATTATTATATAGAAGGTGGTACTGATGGGTTTTTTCCTTTAAAAGTCTCAGGAATAATAAAGCCAAATGATATTTTAGATGCTTTTTGTGATTTGACATAAACGGTAGTGCACGGGTTAAACCATAATAATTATTGGCTACAGCATCTATCTGATCTGAAATATCATCATGGTAGAACTTGTGATATTAAGTCATTGTCCACTTATTCAATGAGATAATGCATCTTTACAAAAGTTGCAACTTACATTCCTAACAGAAAAATGCATGTGGAAGGATTTTGGAATAATAAATAAAAATAAGAATAATCAGAAGAATAAGAATACTAAGAAGAAGTAGTACTAGTAGTAGTAAGTAGTAAGTAGTAGCAGCAGCAGTAGTATATTAGTGGGATGATAAATTAAAGCTATAATGCTTCCAGTGGTGAATTTTCCGTCTGTGGGAGAAAACAAACGTTTCTGCCGAGAAACAGCTAAGAAGGGTGTTGGCTGCCCAACGAAGTCACACAGGGTGTAATGTGTACTGGCCACTGAGTTTGATAAGTGAGTAAACGGTCTGTGTGACAATCTTACATCTTTGTGCGGAACCGTTTCTGACACTTCAGGATGTAAAGGAGCTGTTTCACCTTTCATGCCCCTCCTGTATTAACTTACATAATGATGTACTGCAAACAAACTAAATAAAGGGTAATTGTACAAGTTCACCTTACAGTATGTTGACAGTGGGCGTAAGGAAGCAAAGACATACATCACTGTGTGTAAACTGATAACCTCATCTTAATTTGTGTTTGCAAGCAGCACTAAAAGTGATTCAACAACTGAAGGTGATTATTCAAACTGATATTTAAACATTTTGCTGAAAATTGCCAGCGAATAAAATTAAAAATCATATCACGTCCTCCTGAAGTGCAACACAACATCAGTCTGAAAGCCAGATTCACTACTGTAGGATAAGATTATGAGGAATATTCACATAAACCTGGCATCTGTGATTTTTAGGCCCTTTTATTTATGATTAAATAACCAAATGGGATACAACTTCCATTTGTAACAATCTTAATTATTTCACATCAATAAATTAGGTTGGATTATGATGGTAAAAGTCTGTAAAATGACTCAGCTGTAGTACATTGTATAATCTTATTCTGCATTTAATGAGAATTTCTATTTCCAAGCCTGGACATGTTGGGATGCAACATTAAAAGTTCTGTGTTGTGTTTTGCCAAAAAGAAGAAAAGTGAAACTACATGATTAGACATGACTGGAAGGGAAACAAGTTTTTTTCTCAGTGTCACAGGCATTTGTGGTATGTCTTCCTCTAGATTAAAAAAGGTTTAAAGCTTAAAATCTGCACTGAATGCAGATGACCTTCTAAGTGTTGACTTGACTGCGTAAAAAATAGCGCCGCAGGTCATGTTTCTGTCCTGGAAATCTTTAGCTCGACACACTTTCTGAAACAATAGCTGGACCTTCTAATACAAAACCTGTAAATCTGCCATGTTTCAGAGCAGCTGCTGTGGTCCTTTAAATATAAATCTGAAGTTATATTTTACAAATCATAGAAGCGAGTCTCCTTCTCATGAAAACAGGAAACATCCATCCTGTTAAACACTTCAATGCATCCTCAACCCACTTGGGATGCTGGATGTTAGAGTATGTGCCACTCACATCTGTGCAGGCTCTAATAAAGCAACACTTGATCAAGTTTCTGTCCTTAAAACTCTGGCTTATGACTCGTTTTGATGACACACTGATATTCATTATGTACGTCCCTGGAGCCATTGTAGCCCAACGTGGCCTTAAGGCTGAGAAACCGCCATTTGCAACTTGTTTTTCCAATCCAGATCATCATGTGGAAACTGTGTTTTGCTTTACAGGACCCCGTCACTTGCTAGCAACTGGAGATCAAAACATTCAGGATGTGCACCAACAAAGAAACCCAGATGGACATTACTGGAAGAAGCAGAGAAAAGACAGAAACAGAGTCAACTTCAGACTGACTTTTGCCAGCTGGAGAGAACTCGGATAAGAGACGGGATGCAAGACAGATGCCTTCATTAGGTGGCGCCGGAATGAGAAAATCTAAGTTCAGCAGCACCGCTTTAATGCTGAACAGTAAGCATGATTGTCGTGAAGATATTAGAACGGATAATCACAGCCTGCACATATGTCACAGCTGAGAGCTTCTAAACTCGCTTCCTGCAGCACAGATCTGTCACCCCCCGACCCCGCTTTAAACATGAAACACAACAAAGGAGGTCCTGAACAGCTGCACGGCTAAAATTTACAAACATTAAAGAGCTGAAAGAAAAGGTGAAAAAAATAAAACAATAATCCGAGGAGAAATATTCTAATGTTGAACATGAATATTTATATTTTAAAGATCAGAGCAGGGGCTGATGTTCTACGCAGCCTTTCAAGAAATTTCCCAAAAAATTGTTAAGGTAGCAGCGCCGTGGCTCTGAAGGCCGTTCTCACACAGGACATGCCGTTTTAAGGCTCCTGTGTGTGTGTGTGTGTGTGTGTGTGTGTGTGTGTGTGTGTGTGTGAGAGAGAGAGAGATCCATTTTCATCCTCTCTCAATAGGAAAATTCAGTCGGCGGGTAATCTGACCGGACCTGAGCAGAAAATGGAGCGCAGTGTGTGTTAGGAGGAGAGAAACATCCCATGAGACGGTTATGAAACATCCACAAATACTCCACAGCCACAAAAACTGTTACACAAAAAACACAAACCACTGAAAAACTTTAAATTCATCCTATCGGTGAAAACGAAGCTGGATCTGCTCCGTTTCTCTGAGACAGCAGTGTGAATATGTGATGCTGTTATTGTTATTAGCAGAATTATGACTAATATGGAGTCATTCAGGCACAAAGTGTGCTGCTGATATAGGAGATGAAGCGCAATTTTGTCCAAATAAACACGCACACACTTACACTCCTCTCCTCCAGCACACAGGCCTCTCTGTTTCCCTGCCAGAGCTGCAGACCTGCCAGCCAGCACATAAACAGATCTCCTTTCAGCACAACTCCCCCCCTCCAAGTATCACACTGAACTCTTTTAAAAAACTTACCAAAAAAACAAACAAAAAAAAACCCCACAAAGATTCATGGAGGAACAGAAGCCTGAAGGATTCTCTCATTTTTAAACATGTCTACTTCGGTACGTTTCCACCTCAGTTTAAAGACAGAAATCCCAGAAGGCCGACACATGCGGACCAGATGTTCATTACGTCAGAACATACATCACTTCCTGCTCACGGCTGCGTCATGCGGGCCGGACAACGCCTCAAAGATCTATCCTCACGCTGAATCAGAGAAAATGAATTTCAAAGCCAGAAGTTTACAGGTTAACTCAGAAAAGGAGTGTCAGGGTTGCCTGAGCTCATAAATCCTGTCCTGTAAAGATGAATCTGTTTTACACAAGTTGGTCGTCGTGCAAGATTTATATGTTGGAACAAAAACAAAAATCTCACAACTTTCTGAGCCAAAGTCATATATTAAAGTTAACCATGGAAGTACCAGCGTATGTAAACCTGTTTTACTTCATTACAGCAGTGAAAACGTTAAACTGAATCTCACTAAACTGCCGCACACTCTGGCTAATAATAATACACAGACTGGTTTGAATTTTTCTAAGTTTCATTCATGCACATGCACAGATGAATCAGCATGAAAACCTCTTTCAGATTTTTATGCATGATAAACTCTGACTCATTCACACCTCATTCCCTACAACATGAAACCTTTCGTCTCATACTTTAACTGATGTCTCGGACTCTTGGACGTAGCAGTAAACAATGTTCCTGCAGCAACAGGCTGGCTGCAAAGAAAATAATCAGTGTTGCAATGATCCAGTCAAAGTGTGGACCTCAGACCTGACTGAAATGCTGCACACATCAATAAACTGAGGCAGCAAAGTGGAGGAAAATGTAACTGAAATATATCACATCATGTGTTGTTCATCAGATTTTAAACATCTAGAAAGGACCACATGGCTTCCTTATGTCCTGATATGTATTATCTTTGAATTAAAAAGGGCGGACATGACTATAATCTGAGATATATCAAGTAGATGATTTGTAGTAGGAAACCCATCCAGCAATATGCAGATTTTTTATTTACCATCTGGAGATTTTCATTTTCTTTTTTTCCTTCCACATTTTGGCTTTTCCTTCTCTTTGCTTCAGGGCAAAAAGTGGTTGATGACGAGTGACCAGTAGCTGCAGGCCATAAAAATATAACTGAGCAGAAAAGATGACGCCGACTGCAGAGTTAGGAGGTAAAATTCAATCCATCTTCCAAACTATTATTGTCATTACTGACTAATTAATGCTGATTTTTCCTTCTTAAACAGCTCCAGTTCATAAGTATAACAATATGATGTGAGGTTTAAAGAGCCTCATCGGTGCTGAAGGGTTTTAGCAAGCTTTCGTACCTCTATCTGCTGCACGGTGAGGTCCAGGAAGGTGTTCTCGTTGCGCACGCTGATCAGGCTTTTGGGGCCCTTGCATCCCATGCTGGTGCCCAGGCCTCCATTTAGCTTCACCACCACCAGTTTGTTCAAGCAGTGGGCCACATTGTCCGGCAGGCCCCGAGCGGCGATCTTATCGTAGGGCTGGATCTGGAGGAGGGAGAGAGAAAGATGGTTGAAGGGTCGGAGTAACGTTAGCCGTTAATTTAGAGATCAGAGCTGTTAATTGTGCTTTCTATCACCTCTGTGATTGTTTTAAGCTTTCAGAGATGCAGAGAGGAGACGGTAGAGCGATGAGAGGTGACAGGGAAAATCTGATCAGCAGCTGGATTATTAGATTACTGCATCTGCTTGGGTCTAAACCTTCATTATTGGATCGATGATGCCTCTCTTACGTCCGTGTTCTCACTTTTTACAAAACTATTTGTTTTATTGTCTTTCAAAGAGCAAGAAGCGATCGTACAACTACTACCAGCCTGGTGGAAAGCAAAAGAAAACCTTTTTTGTCACCTCAACTTTCATCCAGCTTGAACACATTTACTATCTCACCAGGATCTCTCTGTTATTTTTGTTTTTAAATCAGGCCGAAGTGCCCAAGGGCACGAAATTTTGGCCAGATGTAACAACAGATTCCTCTTGTTATGATGAGTGCGACTCATAAAGGCCGGATGTCGCCCCGCTTCCTTCCCTGCTGAAAGTGCAGATTTAACCGATCAGTGACATAGGACACATAGCAGACCTCCTCTGGAGTTCATCTCCCCTTTCTCGCCACACACAGAGGCTGAGGTTACAACGCAAACAAACAAGCAGGTGGTCAGGTTGAAACATGTTAACTTGAAGTGCACATAAATGACTGATCAAATCCCTGCTGGTGTTCAGAAATAAGAAGTGAAACTAAATGTTTTTCAGAGGGACGCAGCTTCCACACACAGATGCTGATCCCCCCTCCCCCCTCTGAAGCGTTCACTTCAGACCCTCCTGCCAAGTCCACTCAACCCCCAGTAACCTCCAGGGAACCGGATTAAACCGGAGTGAGGACCTGAACATCTGATCTGCAGCAACAAACTCAAAGAGCTGGATTATAGTTTCTAGCTGACGGACTCGTGGCGGCAGGATCTGAAATGTTGCACGTCCCGCATGATGTTAATTAGCATCGATGTGGGAGGGTGGACATTTGCAAACCGTTACCACAGAGAGACACAGTGTTGATGTAACAAGAAGTTTCTAGTTGCAGCTGATTTGGCTGCAGTGGTTAGAGAGTTAGTTCACTGCCTCGCTGGTAGGAAGCTTGTGCTGGTTGGCTGTTAGGAGGGAGGTCTGGGTTTCCTTTCATGTAGAGTCTGCCTCATGGAGAAACACTGGAGATCCACAGAGATGAAATCCCTGCTTTGAGTTCAGAAGGAACCCATGCAAAGCAGTACCCAGGCATACTGAAGCTCTCAGATAAACCTCCTTTAATAAACACGGGTGTACCACAGGGCTCTGTATTCAGCCCCCTATCATTTACTGTCTGCTAAAACAATAACGCCACTAGACTTTTATTACTGTTTATGCAGGTAGGGGTGCACCGATGGCAGTTTTCTGGCCGATCATCGATGATCTTTAAAAAAATCTGACCTGCCGACACCGATTTTTGCCAGTACCGATTTTTCTTTAGAATTGACAGGTTACATCTTCAATGTGCCGTTTTGTTTTACTAAAAAAACAAACAATACCCATACTTCAATGCAAGCTTTTTAACTTCGCAAACTGGTTTTCTGAAAATATAAATGAAAAGCTTTGAGCATTGCTGTCCACATAACAAAAATATCAGTTCCCTTAGTCTAATTCTAATGTTCTAATATCCTGTATAACTCAACAGGTTGAATTTCAGACCTGCTTTGAGCTTCTTACTAAAAAAAAGTTAATATTTTGCATTTTTGCGAAGCAGTTATGATCGGCGGATAAGACCGTTTTCAGATGTATTGATCGGCCGATCCCCCAAAATTAAGGAAATCTGAGCCGATCGATCAGTGTGTTCCTATATACATGTTTTTATTCTAATCCTGATGTGACTGATAGGAGAAATGGATCCTACTGCTGCTAATTCTATCTTAAAACAACCCACTAAGGTCAAAAATGGTTTCCTCTTTTCTTTACAGAGGATAAAACCCTCATTGTGTATTATTTGACAAAAACACTGTTCATGAGGACTTGCAATGCTTCATTTGCCACAAACACGGACCTTTAAAACAGTGCCCTCTGGCCGTTTGTTCCATAAATATATCTTGACCTCAATAATACATGAAATACTCATGTCCATCAGAGTCTGAGACGCGGCAGGGCGCCATGCGGTTTACACATGGATGTTCAGACCTAAAAGGTGACAGAATGTGAGCAGTATCTGCAGGATTGCGTCTGATGTCATATCGTTTTCCATCCCATAACTTCCTTGAAGATGAGCTACAAACGTTTAGTTGTGTGTGCACGGTGGATATTTCGCTGAAGTTGATCCTTCACAGTGTGTCAAAACTGGCACAAACTACATCTATGATTAATTAACTTGGGAACATCAGGAAGTAGTGACTCATTTATATTGTTTATTTTTATTTCTTTCTGGTTGTAAAACACATACTTGGAGGCTGAACGTGCAGCTTTTATAAAAGGACTGACTTCCCTCTCACGTCTTAGATCTTTTTTTACAATTCTGACTTAGAGGGTAAAAGGTAAAACATCAACGTCATGGGTTAAAAAGATGCCTCGGGTAGTAAACAGCCCTTATTCACTCTTTTATGGCTCTATGAGCAGGTAGTATAAACTCTTCTGTGTAAATGTTTGTGTACATGATCCGTTTTCATGCCTTTTGGCAAAGTCTGGACACATGGAAAGGAGATGGATTCTTTAACGAAGTGCTTTTACACAAGTATAAACATGAATGGATTTAAAGATTTCATAGTTTCAATTTTTAAATATGTGTAAATGTGCTCTTTTTTTATTAATTGGAGCTGTCATTAAGTAGCCCTTTGCCTTCTGATTAGTAAGCTGCACTTTCTTTTGCATGTAGCTTGCTGTGTTTCTAGTGTAATGCACCATTTCAGATACCACAATTAGCACTGGTTTCTGTAATCTATGAGTATTTCCTGAAAGACCGGCGTTACTACATGCTTGCTACCTTCTCTTTCATTTTCAGACATATTCTGGTTGAGCATTAAACCCCGTTTGTGTCGTTACTGAGCAGGTGACAGGGCACTTAGCATGTGCAATGTGCAACATAGGGGTCATCCTATTGATGCAACAGAAATGGTCTTTCTATAAAAGACCTGTAAACACATAGGTCCTGCTGTCCTGATGACCTGTATTGGGGGAGCTGATGTGCACGTACATGCTTTGTGCATCATAATTGTATTTATTGGTAAAATGCCATTGTTGTAGCTCCAAAAGAATAGGGTTTGTAGGTTTTTTGCATCTCAGCTTTCCTGTCAAATTATGCATTTTTGCACTTCTACACATCTTTTTACGGTGAGAAAAACTTAATAAATCAACCAACAGGTAAAGATCTGTCAACTCTTACAGTTTCTCATTTGATCTAGTGCTTATCAGAAATGTGACATTTCCTTCAACCTGAAACTTTGGGTCAAGGAACTATGAAAAAAAAATCAACGTATTAGACAATTTCCATTCATTTCCCAGAAGAAACAGTATAAAACATGGATTTTATGATGAACTTCTTCGTACTTTAACACCTAGAGGACATTAGAGTCGTGCTCTTTGGCACCATTGTCTCTATTGATTATTGAACTCTGTAATCTTTGACCTGCGGGACGTATGTAAACAGACCTACCGTGCAAAGTTATCTCAGGTTATTAAGAAGAGATATGGGTTTCGTTCAAACATAGGCTTTCACTTTGTGAGCAGGTTCGCTCACCATTGAAGGGATCCAGCAAATAAAACATCCAAAGTATTGCAGAGAATCACCACCAAGAGAAAATTTGTGTATTGACTAAAAAAACAGTGACCCAGTCAAAAATGTCATGACCTTCTCCAACTTGCAGCCCATCTTTGTTATATGTAACAACATCCTTAGTGGGCTAAAGGTCTGGACCTCTTTCAACAAGTTCTGGGCTGACCAAAAAAAAATGGCCAAGATCAGGAGGATCATGTCTGCTGCAACCCTGCTCAGGAGGCTCCATTAAAAATCCAGACATCAAATAGCAACACAGACTTGGATTCATTTCAAGAAGATAAAAAGATGACCTCATCGGAGTTAAAAACATTTCCATATAAGAACGACACATTCAGGAGCTCCGTCTCCTCTCGTCTGCTCCCGCTTCTCCTTTTTAATAAGTCTTATCAATATTAAAATAAATTATTGCTGATTTACTTTAATGGTTCATTTGTTTATCAATGAACACATATTACTGCTGTAAATATATCAGATTTAGCAAACTGGTAATTTTCATCTGCAGTTGCGTTAACTTCAGGCTGTCATCTCTGATAGTCGGAGCGAATCTGTGTCAAAACTATAGTTGCAACACAAAAAGCTTGAATTGAAATTAATTTGTTTTGGAGGAAGATTTTGAACAAAGAAGCTTCGTTTGGCAGCAGGCGCTGAGAAAACTTTCTGTGCTCTCTTTCATTCATCCCTCCCATCCCCCAAAACTCACAAAAAAACTTTCCTGCACGCAACTCCTAATTTCACAGTAAAGCCTTCTCTTTTTGCACATCAGTCGCATTTTACCACTTTTCTCTTTGTCTTTAATTGTCTGTTTTCTCTCCCAAGCGTTCCGAGTTTGTTTTAAAAAAGAAAGAGAGACTAAAATTGGCAGCTCAGAGTTGGACAGCGACGTAGCGTTCAGCACTCAGGTCTGGGAAATGAAAACAAAATGTGAAATAAGACAGTACCAGAAACACGTCTGGTGTGAATTAGTCCAAATTCTCTACAGAAGAAATGTGAAACAGCTGAGGAAAGATTCATCCAGCGAGCAGAATTTGTTTGTTTTTACCTGCAGAGCAGTTTGATGGGCGAGTATCAGAGCTGCAGGATGGATACCGCTTCACACTGCTGACTGTAGCCGGATGGAAAATCCCAAACACATCTCATTAGTCTACCAGATTTTTTTTATATCTGGTAACCATCTCAAACAGAGGAATATTTTCTTCTGATTATTTACAAATTTGATCTCAATCAGATTTATTTCAGTGCAGCATTTGCAGCACATACAGAATTACCTTGGTGTAAACCAGACGGTGAAGCAAAGTAAGAAGAGTAAAATTATGTTCAGGGCTTGACCCCTTAAAGATGCGGTTATGTAGGGTCTTTTAATTTGGCCTCTGATCATATCTTTCCTCCCGCTCCGACTCTTTTATGATTTTTGGGTGCCAATTCCATTTAAATTGTGATTCTTCAATATTGCAGATTTTTGGGATTCTTGGTTTGAGTTTTAAGCACCAGACAATGTAAGAAATTTTAATCAGGATACATATTTCCCAAAATATCTCCACATCACATGTTTTTAAGATTCACTTAGCATGAATATATTTGAACAAGCTTCAAATGAAGCATTTAAATATAAAAAATGCAACACAGGAGCCAGACCATCGTTCTGCTGCTATAATGCCTCATATCGGCTCATCAGGACCGGCATGCCCTGGGTTCTGTACTTTCGTTTGGTGTTTTATATTGAAAAGCTCAAAGTTTTAAGAAATCAGAAGAGTCACTGTGATCTGCCTGTTTTATCCAATGTTGAAAAAAATGCATGTAACTCTTCAAACCACAACACAAGTGGATGTTAGCCATCATGGCTCAAAGACTTTGAGAAGCACAGCTGTAGACCATTGTCTACCAGTGCAAAGAGCAATGATGATCAAACTCCAACTTCTTGGGTCGTGCTCTTTGTTTAAATGTGTAGTTTGTGCTATTTTTTTCCTAAAATTACATGTAGACTCTTCTATAATGAGTCCTTCCAAGCAACACTCATACAGTAAACCCTTTAGGAGTTCACTTTAGAATACGTTTACATTAAAACATATTTATTATAAAGTTATAATGTAAATGTTAAATCTTAGAGGATCACAAGTCAAAATGGGTGGAATGAAAAATAAGAAAAAGCTGAGAGTCTGCTCCTGTTGATGCCTCAGCATGAACGGAGCTGAGGCTGATCCATGCCTGACACACATCAAGTGTGTCATGTCTCACTCACCACTGGAAAAAACTACAAACATGGCGTCATACTGGAGTGTCTAAACACTGAAACTAGACTGTCTAAAGCAGAATATATAAGACAGGATGTCCTCATGTTAGGAGTGGTCACAGTTAAAAACAGCTAACACGTCTCATCTGTAATGTCTGATGCTGGAGTCTGAGATGCAGCCTGTTAATGAACCAACCTGTGAGCTTCTCCATTTACTCGTTATTCTCCAATGCTGAACCCAACAGCTCAACAACAACCTGACTGACACAAAACTGCCGTTCAGACTCCAAACACCTCCTCCTTTGAGATCGGGCCCTGATTGAAACAAGTTTGCACTTTTAACTCACTTAAACTTTTCAGCCCTGTGCTTTGAAGCTCCCTCAGAACATGGAAAGGAAAAGCAGCGCTCTGAGCTTCCCTTGTGACTGTAAAAAAGGAATCGATTGACTCGGTAAAGTGAGCGACTGTGAAAGAGGAACTTTGTTTGAGTTTCTTCCAAAAGGATTGCAGTGCAGTCAGAGAAGAACTTGGCGTTTCAGAGGCAACGCTAAAACTCTCCTTTCTGCTCGCATTCAGCCACACGTCTACGTTTATAGCATTTGTCTGCAGAAAAGCCGTTCAGCTGCCGGCTGATGCATGCAGCCTCTAAGTCATCTCGCCCTGCAGATTCTTCAAATAAAATTTATCTTCCAAGATTAGCGGAGCGCAGACGCACTGTTGCACAAGAACGCATGTCGAAACCTTCCTGATACAGATATGTGGTGTTCTGACAGCGTTAGTTGTCCGTTAATTAGACCAATCAGAATCAGCCACATCTACAAGTCGGATCTAAATTCACGTTGTCTTTAATCTGATCTTCGGGTTTTCTCCTACTTTACTTTGTGTGCAGTGGCGGAAGATGCTCAAAGCCTGGTGCTGAAACAATTTTAGCTTTTTTGCTTCATGGCTCAGCTCGATCTCCCCCGAGTGCTTTAACTTATACTGTCAACAACTTCTCAGGAACGGTAGTGTGCTCTTTCTGTAGGACAGACTGTGATGGATAGCTTACCGTTCAGATAATCTATGGATGTTTTAGAGGAGTTTCTATCCCAACCAGGAGGTTTACAACCCAGTCCCATAATGTAATGTTTACTCTGAGACTCTATTGTTAGTCCACATTGTGTGATCAGTGGTAAAATGCTTATTTATCACATTTTCATTTAAAAAAGATCATTATAACTACTGTGTTGCTAAGAGATCTCAATTTTGACTAGGAAATGATGAAGCCACTCAAACTTGCTCAAGTTTGCTGCACACAAACTGTCACAACTCTGGGCCTCCCTAGGTGTCCCACATTACCAGGCTGGAAACCACTGTTTTAAACAATTACATTAGATTGGCTGAAACTGATTGGACATTAACATCCATGATCAACAAGTGATAAGAAAGATTCATGAGTGTCTGAAAAAAATATAAAATATTGGTCATTTCAGGGGTCACAATTGTAAAGTAATAAACTATTTAGCAAATCTGGAGCTTTAATCAGAATGAAATATCAGAATGTGGCTGAAGTAAGATGTTAATGATGCACACTGGTTTTGTGAGGATAGGTAAATAGTAGCATAAATAACTGGAAATGATGAAAAAGAGTAAATTTATAAATAGTTTCAGTGTTATTTCTACAAAATGGTGTTGTTTTGGTTGACTTCTGGTGCTACAGTACATCTTAACATCCATTTTACATCATTTTCTCCTCATAATCTGACAACTGAGGCTGTCTTGGGGAAAAAAGGGTAGTTTTTTTTACATTAAATAGCTAAAAATAGCTTTAAAAAGGAGGAACAGGAAAAAAAAAGGACAGGGCACCTTCACACCATAATGTACAGCTCCATGCGTGTGTGGCTGATATACAGTCTAACAGGTCGCACAGAGAGCTATGTTGTGTATTTACGTTAATACTGGAACATATTTCCTTTTGCAGAAACCAGCAAAGTTGTATTTACAGTTTGTGCAGGGTTTACATTCAGCAGGAGAAATGAAGTGAGATAGTAGTAAGTTTACACTTCGTAGATCATATGTGCTCCAAACAACCTGCTACACTTTATTTTACCAAAGTTTGAAGAATCTTTGGCCTTTAGAAGGGTCAGATCTGAGCTGGACTGCAGGGAGGCAACGGGTGCAAACAAAGTTACATAACTGCACCACATTTGCTGAGTAATGCCTGACGGGGTGCAGACAGGAATTCCTTGTGGCTTGACAGCTATTGTTGTGAAATATCACTGGTACAAAAAGCAGCCTTTACATGCAACGCCTCGCTATTTTAAATGGCAGATCATGCAGGACGACATTCCTCACTGCATTTTATTTCGGTTTAATCCCTCTGCACATGGAAAAAGAAGCTAGTAATAAACACGGGTTCTTGGCGGGGATGCAGAGGATATATACGTCCAGAAATTTCATTTTCTCGGAGATGGATGGAACTTACCGAGTCTTCCGGGGGTCTTTGTATCTTGATCCATTCCACCGACGGGCCCTTTACCTGTAGGAATCTGTGGAAGAGACTCTTGAAGCCGTTGAAGTCTTTCCTGGAAACCTGTGTAAACACATTTCATTTAGTTTGAAGCTTCAATGTACTGGAGGAAGTCAGCTGGAAAATCTGCACATCCTGAAAGGCGCTTAAAGATGGGCTGATTCAACTGAATCCGCTAAAGCCCAGACAAATTTTTCATTATTTAAGCGTTAAATATTTTCAAAAAACTTTTGGATTTAGAAAAAAAATGAAAAAAGAGCAAGTGTATCTCAGAAACATCACGTGACCCGGGTCTCATTAGCTTGTGATTGGTTTATCTTATCAGGAAAGACCTAGAAGCCCGATAGATAACCCGACTCCTGTAACTCTTGTCCTAGTGCCCAGGCTGTATAAAGCCGGGTGTTGTGTGACTCATCTAAGTGAGTCAACAAGAAAACAGCCAGTCTTTCAAGCAAGACTTTCCCTCATCTGTCATGTTTTCTTTAGAAATGACTGTCAGCAAGACCAGGGACCCGGATGGTAGACAAAAAAACTGGTCCTCCTCCCTTATCAGGACATTTCCACGTTCCCACACTGATCTCAGTTTTCCATAATCTTGCATGTGAGCACAAAGATAAAACAGCATGCCGCTGCAAAGCATAAATATGATTTTATAAACTACTTTGATGATTCATTTATAAAATCTTGACTCAAGCTGCAGCAGTGTTAGGTCTGCAAATGCCTGTGGAAAATGGCAACATAGAAAGAGGATATATGGGAGCTAAAAAGGCCGTTTATGCACGTATGTGTGTAAGAACTTTGATAGAGAGTGGAACATAAATCAAGGAGGCGGCGACTGATGCATTACAAGTGCTCCGAGTGACGTGCAGAAGTCTTTGTGTCTTCTGCAAGCACAAAAGCTTTGGCTTGAAAGTGTATGTAAAGTGCAAAAAGCGGCTGTGTGAGAGCGATTCTCACTTCTCACCTCTTTATTGTGTTGCATTCTAACTTTTGTCACCACTTGCAGCTTAATAGTTGCTATTTAAAGAGGCAAAGCGAGGCCTGCCTGTTCGCGGCTGCAGTTTTAATCATTATCTAACTCTGGCTGAAGATCTGAGCTTGTTTCACACCAGAGAAAAGACAGTGGATGAAATGGTAAAAGGCACGCTACATTTTTTTTTACCCATTGTTTGTATTGATTTGGGTTCATTTCATTTCAGCCTGGCTCGGCCGTTTCGGTGAGTAATGAGTAACTGTAATAATCTTGGAGGTGGGACTCTTTCCGGGATCGCGCAACAGTATGTGTCACTTTTGTGTTTTCCCAGCATTATTTCAGTGACGTCCACCCCTTTTAAATCACAACCAGATGGAGATGGGAGACGTGTGTACCTCTTTCTCTGCCCCCGCGACCATGTCCAGCATTTTCTCCAGTTCGGCGTGCATGGAGCTCTCCAGCTGCTGCCGCATCATTTCCTGGAACTGAGCCATCCCTTTGTTGGGTGGTACGCTACTTATACCTGCACACAGAGAGAAAGAGAAAGGGGTCCTTACTCATTACATCAACTCAAACCTAACATTAAACACGTGGAGTTTTTATATATTGAATTACAGAAAGAAAATTGTCTAATTGCATCACACAAATGGAAAAGAATCCGAGTTAAGACTTAAAAGGAGCGACATCGTTCACGGTTTTTAAAGCATCGCCACATCAGCTTCCAACCTTAAAACTCTAAACTTTTTACTTAACTTTGATGGTAGCATCCCAAGGCTGAAAACCCTAATCGTGTCACAGCTGTGTTTTACTCTACATCACACCAGCAACTGGATATCAACACATTTGTCATTTCGAAGGCTGATTCAGCAAAGAAATGTGAGAGGAAGTGAGGAAAAAGAAAGAGGGAGAAAGTAACATCGCAAAATATATGACAAGAGTCCACAGTGGTCCCACTTTTAGTGACTGGAAGGACCTCAGAGAAGAGACAGGATGCAGGAAGAATGAAAGCCGAATTTACCGTCCATTAAAGTGTGACAATTAGACATGTTTCTCACGTCTCGTTTGTCAGTAAATGTAATATTTAGAAGTTTTGGTGTCTTGCTGACTTAAATAAAGTCAGTAAAAGCAGCTGTGAACTTAACCAGGGAAATATAATCTTCACTTTTTCCTGCTTCCGGACAATCTAAAACAGAATTATTCATCTATAAACTGAGAAAATAATCATCTGATTTATATCCAGTTGCCCTAATGACGAGGGAAACATCTGACTGATTCACTGTTAAAGCTTCATGAACGTTTACATGTATAATTGTGTGTTTTAGGGCCATATTTCCGAACAACGGTGAATTAACTGGAACTTGTTTACACCTTACATGCTTTACGTCAGCTTCTTAAACATCTCGGTGGGTTTTGATGGGGCCGTTCCTCCTGGGGATTTTAAGGTGTGATGAGAATCATTATCCTGCTGCAGGCTCCACCTCTTGTTTATCTTCAATATTCAGACAGAAGGCCTCACTTTGTCCTTAAGCAAGCTTTGATATAATACAAAATTCCGAACTGAATCAATTCTAGCGAGCTGCCCGGCCCCGAGGCAACGGTCTGTAACAGATATGCCTGACGCTACTTTGTCTGATTTATCTGTCCGGAACACGTTATTAAAGGCCGTGCATTGCCTGCATGCTAATAAACAGACCGTAGCTTTGCACTTATTTCCAGAAAAGTGTCTTCGCCTGATAGCGGCCAACAGCTGCAGAGTTACCTGCTTATTATACCAAAACTCAGCATCAACTTTGGGGTGGTGTGTCTTAAAATGCTGAAACAAACAGAATACCAGAATAAACTAGCATATTTTTTGTTTTTCTTCCCTTTATATGGCTTTTATTTTTATTATTGCATTTCATTTGGGGTTCTTTTTAAGCCTTTTGATGGACTCATTAAGCATTAAAATATGTCTCTGAATATCTTTTGGAGCCCTTTAGATCTCAGCACGATGACTCCAAAGAGAACGGCAAACTGTGTGGATGATGGCGTTTTCCCTTTTTCTTTTTCTTACTGATGCGCTTACTTATCCCACAAAACTATTCTGGTATTCATCTAGCAAATTTTATTCAATAAGGATGAGAAAAAATTTCCTGTAGGAGCTGTTTCTTTTTTAATAGCATGAGTATCAATCTTATTATCTGGACAGATTTACCTTAAGTAACCCTTCACTTTGCATTTTTGTGCAAGATTTTGGCTTTTAAATGAGCAAATATACTGTAAATGAGGAGCACCCTCGGGAGATTTAATATAGCTCATCATAAACAGGCAAGAATGTCAGCTACTTACGCTTTATGATATAAACAAAAAACAAGTTTTTACTGCTGAGTATCGTGTTCCACTCAATCTCAGCTATTTACTCACTTAAAGCTCAAGGCTACATTATCTTTGAAGCTACTCGTGTCAGTCAGTGTTATCAGACATCAACAAAACTACTAGTACCTATAAAGTTTGGATAAATATCATAAAACTGAGCAAAGCACTTCATAGTTACTGCATTCACTGATGTAGAAAACTCTACTGCTGTTAGTCAAGAAGTCTAGAAACACACTGATTTCACAGTTACTGGAAAGTGAAATTGGATGTTTCAAGATGTTCAAAACGATCCACTTTCACCTCCAATTGTTACGTAGATAGTGTTGAAACTTAACAGTCACACTATCCCAACAGACTGAGGAAGTAAACTTACAGCAGGAACTACTGAATTGAGTCTGGGTTGCTTGTAATCAGTGCTGTGAACTACTGTATCTCACACTCCAGGCGACAGCTGAGACAACCATGAGATTGTTTAATTATCCGTGATCTTTCTTTGGTTTTATGCTGCTGTTATATCATAAACCTCCTAAAAGTATTTGCAAATATAATATCTGTTTTTCTAAATGCTCATGGCCACAGTTCAGCCATAACAAAACTGATTATGAGCACACACAATCAGCTGTGAGTTACAATGGACCGAACATTAACCTGTAGATTCTTTTCAAATCTTTTATTTCTGCCACATTCATCCTGTTAATGATTAAAAGCAAAACACCTTTATGTTTGATGCCATTTAACCAACACCCAACCTAGAAAATATTTCTCATTCCATTATACTGCCTTTTGTTAATCGTCATCACCTTATAGCAACCTATGGGCCATGAAAGGAAAGAGATCAATCCTGGTGTCCTGCCTTGACAGATGTGGGTGCGTTTTAGGTGTGATGGTCATTCTACAAAAGTCCCTATTTACCCGCTCAGTGCTTGCTTCAAACCCTAACCTTTCTAAATGATGAAACCTTGTAAAGGGCATGAATGTGACAAAGAGTGCTTCAGAAAAATGAACAGCACAAATCTTCTGCCCCTGACAGACTTGGTTTACCCTGGACGGCTGAGTGCTCCGTTGATGGCTTGAGGTAAGTTGCCAGCTGGCTGGCAGCTTATTAGACAATATAGACGAAGTACACAATGCAAATGCAGATGCCTTATTAAGAAGAGTGAAATAAAACTAGCAAATTACCTTGAAAACTTTGACCAGAACTCCAGTGAGCTGTGTTACAAAAAGAAAAATACCTGATTGATTACTGATATCGTTTAAAGGGCAAAGCAAAGAAAGTTCCCCCTAAAAATAGGGCATTCACATAAAGGCAACAGCGTGTTTGACATTTTGCATGACTATTTTTTCAATCTGCCTGCTTTCAATCAAAATTCTGATCCACAATAAAGAAAGATGTCTTTTTTCCCCCTTTTTTTAAGCATAAACCAAAAAATGTTGAAACACTTCAGAAAATGTATTTGATTCTACATAGTTGTCCCCAGATGAGTTAAAGAACAGTAAAAACACAGATATGGTCATTTAAACCCACTAAAGAAGTGTGTGATTTCCATTTTAATCAACAACCTCTACAACACTTACCCTCCACAAAAAGTGCCATTTTTAAGCTGCCAAGAAGTGTCCAGTTAAACAATAAATATGGTTAAATATTCCAAACCCGGGGTCAAAAGAAACAATCCAGGTTAATTATCGCAAAGCATAGAGGGGTGAAAAAATAAGTATCAGCACACACGCATCCCGTAAATGAATGCAAAAACTTTCCTCGAGGTATCCTAAATGCCAACTGATCGTTCATTCAGGAGGCGTTCAAGCCTTTAAATCCATTCACTTCTTCCCCAGATGATTGGTCATCTTCTCTACCTCATGTACTTAGTCCAAAGGAGGGAGAAAAAAAAAACCTCCGAACAAAAACAAGGACACATTCATCCGACCACTTATCTCTCTGGACAGCATCCAAAGGTCGCCACGAAACGGAGCTGCACCCGATCTTTAGCAGGATCTTTTATTGCACTCTGTTTGCTTCCCTTTCCAGCCCCATTATTGTAAACCACGTCACAAATCCAGCCTGTAACTTCAAACCTGTTCGCATTTTTTTGGTAAGCCTGCCTCTCCCCCTACTTTCATTTTTATTGGCCTTCCTGAACACAGAGTCCACTTAAACACTGACGGCATAAAACCTGTAAATTATTAAGCGTTCAGATGCGGCGTACACCATCCGCGTGCCCTGCCTATCAGGGGCAACTTTTGAGGATGAGGAGAGATGGATGGATGGATGGATCCATGATCATTATTAGTAGGATAACTTAAAACCATCTCGGTTCCTTAAACAGCAAGCGGAAGAAAACAGACGGGCTACAGCTAACCCGAGGAAGCGAATCTCGCGCCACTTCATTTGATGTTT
>JAVQJG010231254.1:0-11650 GCA_036024015.1 Craterocephalus amniculus | reverse complement strand
CACGGGGAGAACATGCAAACTCCACACAGGAAGGCCGGAATCCTGACCAACTTGGGACTCGAACCCGCGGCCTTCTCACTGTGAGGCTGCAGTGCTAACCACTCCACCACCGTGCAGCCCCTGCCGAAAATCATATCTTTGCAATTTCACACTTATTTGCAGTGGCAATCTTCTGTGATGTTTGTGGCAACAATAGTGTTCAAAAGTGTTCATATGTACCTGAAACCATTGGGTTGTTGTCTTATGTTCAATAAACTTAACTAAGTTTAAGTCCCCCACAAGATAATAGGTAAATATCCAAGCTCTTATACATATTATTCACATCTTATTCATACTTCAGTTTCTCATACAGTCCCCGTGATGCAACCATCAACCTGTTTTCCATGTCTTGTGACCAGTGCTACATTCTTCTGCAGTTCCGTCATTACTAAATCAGGTTAATCATTTCATCCATGATCATGATGGTGAAAATGTTTGTGTTGGATGGAGTTCAAAGATCCAGCACCTGCAGGAATCTACTGCATCTATCCAACACCGGCATTTTATCCTGTATGCAGGGACTTCCTTTCTTTTATACATATTTGATTAAATTACCCTGTGGCACATGAACATGAACACCTGCCCCTGCTATAAAATAACCTTGATTTTTTTTAAGGGTTTTTTTTGTTTGTTTTTCACAAGCAAAGCCCTTACTGTCAAACTTACTGTAAAGATCAAAGCCAAACCTTCTTGAAGAAAAAAAATGAATTAAAAAATAGGCTACAGCCCACAGGTGTTTGTGTTAGGGACCTGCAGCATATGTTTGTAGAGTGGAAACTTCTTCCAAAGCTGCAGGTGGAAAATGGCATTCACCATTAAACGTTTGGGCAGTGTGTTGATGGACATGTTAAACTAACTTTAACTGCAAAACCTGCAAAACAAGCAGTATTATGCATGTCTCATTGGATGTCTCAGCTTAGATGCGATAGTGTTTTACAGACTTAGTTTCAATTTCTTTTTCAGTAAAATGCAAAAGTCTAACTACTATCAACTAAATCAGGTTTTGAAAAAATGGTTTCTACGAGTTATCGGTTCCAGGTGGAAACCCAAAAGGGAGGGCACAGACTCATATAGACTGTTTGTGCAGGCAACTGGTGCAAGCCCGTGATAGACAGGTCACTTAATAACAAGATTTGTTTGCTGGAATGAGGGTCTCGCTGTGCACAATGCAGTTTGGTTAAACAGGAGTTTTGCACTGACTGTCAAACTATTCAGATAAGATGTTAAAAAATCATTTTTTAATAGGCTCAAGCTTCCATGAACGTAAATATCTGATGGATCACCCTCATTCCCAAAGTCATTTAGAGTAAAATCTTAACAAAACCTGGTTTTCAAATAATATTTGGCTGGTTGTAGTGACTTGGCACGAAGTTCAGTGACCCCAGCCCTTCCACAGCATTTCAGACAAGTTTAACCCCGTATCAGAGCTTTCCAACATATCAGGCAGCGGGTGACAATAATGTGCAGTTGTTCTTGATTGTGCAGCAAATTGCAGGTCTTTACAAGTGTGTAATTGCTATGTGACACTCAGGAAGACAGGACAACAATGCTATCTCAAATAAGATAATCTGAATGAAAAAGGAGCATGCATTGTTAGAGGAAAGATAATTCTTTTCCCTGGGAGAATGCTGCCTCTCTGTCTGCATTCATGTCACTATTCAAACATGGGTTTACACCAACCTTCCCTTCACAACCTGCCCTGAACTATTTAAAAAGTCTTCAGAGGCGGGAGGAGAGGAATGTCGCTGACAATTTTACAGAATATGAAACTTGACTGCTAATGAGTTTTTATTTTATTTTCGATGCAGATATAAAAAGTCATTTCCTGTGCAAAGATAATGTCCTACAAGAAACAGCAAGTCAATGGTTCTTGTTAAAATTAACTAGTGTTCCTTTTCTTATGCACAGCTAAATAATCAGATTTTAGTTTTCCAAATTCCTAATTGGATTGTTGTATTGTTTCTTTTTTTCTTTATAGGTCTAAATGGGCCTTTGTACAAAAAAAGAATAAAACATCTTTTTGATGGTGTTCTCTGCCTTATCTCACAGCAGGATTTGGACATCATCCCTGACCTCTGAACAGAATTAAATTTAATTGATACAGCGTTTGAAAGACCTTTTCCTTCTCTTTTTTCTTTTCACAGTCAGATATTTTTGGAAATCAATTAAGAGGATGGCTTTATTTGTCTGTGTGTGAGGCATGAGCTAAAATATCTGTATCTGGTAACTGGTCTGCTCAGTTCCAGCTCTGCATCCATCCATCCATCCATCTTCTTCCGCTTATCCGAGATCAGGTTTTGGGGGCAGCAGCCTAAGCAAGGAAGCCCAGACTCCCCTCTCCCTAGCTCATTCGGGGGGATCCTGAGGCACTCCCAGGCCAGCTGAGAGATATAATCCCTCCAGAGTGTCCTGGGCCTACCCCGAGGTCTCCAGTTGGAAATTCCCAAAATACCTCCCCAGGGAGGCGTCTGGGAGTCACTCTAATCAGATGTCAGAGCCACCACATCTGACTCCTCTCAGTGCGGAGGCAAAGACAAATACTTTGTTCCAACTTTTTTAGCTGCAGCTTTAAAAATGGGATTAAGATAAAACAGTTTAGCAGACAAAAAACAGTGCTTTTTGCAGCAAAATACCTGACACAGGATGCAACAGATACATCTGACCCTTCAGTGATCCAGTTCAATTCATATTCACCTGCATAGAATTTATTTCAAATGTGTATCCAAACAAACACATATCCAAAGAAACATATAGAAAACAGCCACTGAAAAAGGAATATGTAGAAATTAAAACTAATTTAACTCCACCCCTTCACCATCAGTAAATTGTGCTCATTCAATATTATCATAAAAAACATATATTCTATAATGTGTTGTGTATTTATTGCATTAAGTACACTTAGTAACCCTTGCTGAATATTTAACCTCCTCTCCAACCCAGTCCCTTGTGAATATCATGTTTTATACAGCTTCTTAAAATGGCATTATATTTGGACATAGCTTTAGGCTCTGTGAAGGCCCATTCGATACTTCTACCTCACGTACCCAAACACAAAATCCCCTGTGTTGCTCTCACCCTGTGAGTTCTTATGTTAGAGTTTCCCCTGAGATTGTAACCCCCTTCTTTTTCCCAGGAAACGGTTTGAATATTTAACGTTGAGAAATTATTCTTGCTTTGTACATTGTTTGTGAAGTTTGAAACTCTACCATTTTTTTTTATTAATTTTGATTTTTGAAATGATACATTGGTGTTAACATTGTGAAGAATGCAAATTGCTCTTTTTTGTAAAATGACCAGAGAGATAATTAATGTGTATGTGTTGCCCCAGACCTCAGCAGAGCGAGTTAAAAATGGCTATGAGTACGAAGTTCTGTTTGGGTGCAGCAGTAAAATGCCCACAGTGATAAAATGTTTTGCATATACATATTGAGAAGGGTGGTTCACCATGATCACAATCTCATTTAAGTACATTAGCATGCTAACCACTGACAGCTAGCTCATTGTTGGACGACGGCATATATTGCTCCAAAACACCGTTAGCAGTAATGGAGTCTTAACAGATGTGCAAGTTACCACCAATGCAGTTTCAGACCAGCACAGATTAGTTTCTGAAATGTACTGGCTGAGTTGTCTTTTTGCTCAGCAAGGATCCAACCTCGGTGAAATGCCCCAGAAGTATCTGAGTGGCAGCCATGACATGAACTGGTCAAATTGTGTAAATGCTAAAGTAAAGGAGCTTTGGTGATTCCTTTCCACTTCAGCATAGAACATTCTCAACCATCCAATGAGAAAGGACAATTCTGTCCCACAATCCCTTCTAAAAGTGCACCACTAAAAGTGACCCCCTATTATTTTCATGTACTTGTCCTAACAGTAATTCCTGTTAATAAACATGAAGATGGCAAGTGCAGCGTTTGGTAATTTCTTTCATTTTTGTCACTTTACGGTTTTGAATTTCACATCTGTAAAAGTAAGTAATAACACAATAGTACCTCCTTATCATCCAATCCATCTATCAATTTTCTACACCCATACAATTCAATGCAGGATTGAAAGGGGGGCAGATCCTTTTCCAGCCGCCACACAAGAGCCAGGATACCATGTGGACTAGTTGCCAGTCCATCACAGTTTGGAAAAACAAGTACACACAACTATGGAGAAAGTGGAAATGTCAATTATCTAACATGCATGTCTTTGGACCATGGAAAGAAGGCAAATTAACTCACACCTGCAGTGAAACATGCAAATTCAGCACAGACAACCCCAGCCAAGGTTCAATTGCTCTTGCTCAGGGGCAGTGGTGCTTTAGCAGCTACCATATCTAAACATCAAAGGACTGCACGAAGCTGAAGTTAGCTTCTGATTCGAGGCCTCCGAGTTACCATATGCGTAAAGGGCAATTTAATTGAATTTTGGAGACTCAACCCACTTTACACTTGGTCCTATTAAAAAACTACAATACTTGAACTCTTCAAACATGGACTGAAATGTTCTACACAGTATGGAGATTCCTAAAAACTCAGTCTCTGATTTGTGAAACCTTTATTCTATTTTTGAACATGCAAATTCGCCTATTTTTTTATTTTCCTGCATCAAGACCACATCAGACCTTGCACTGTTGAAAAACTACAACACTTAGACTCTGATAAACCCTTTTTAACCCAATAAAAGGGATGTCTGATAATTATTACTGAATTACTTAATTCACTGAACTTAGTAGAAAATAATGGAATAACATAAATCAGAAAGCTGTTTATTCCATATTGATTAGTAGACTTAATAAATTACAATATTTATAATAAATATGTTTAAACAATAATAAAATGTTTATTTTTTATTTTCAGTTTGTTTAACATTTGCTTATAAGAATCAAAAATGAACCAATATGATATTCATGATTCTCTTAATGAACCATTCAGGTATGTTAAAGCATGGCTACTTCTAAAAATGCAGGACTATGAGTCCCAAGAGGCAGGACTGGGAAACGTTTTTAGAGTTTGATCCTGCATGTTTGAGCACTGATACAATGGTCCTCATTTCCCAACAGTTATACAAACAAACGTGTTATGCCCTATTAATAAATTTTTTGGTGAATAATGTGACATTCACAAATGTTTTTGTATTTAGGATTTATTTTAGTTAAGAGCAAACCTACAAAGAATTCTCTAAAAGTGGATTTTTTTTTGTATTGCATTGTCTCCTGTTCAGTTCACTGAAATACTATATTTTTTATCCCTACACTGAAGAGCAAGATAACCAACATTTTTCTACACCCAGCATCACTCCATGCACCTCATGTTTCATTTACTATATTTCTATGTTTTTATTTTATTTTTTTAGCATTTTGTTATTCTTGAATAAATAGCAAGATGTTTCAGATCATGCACTGAAAATGATGGTTTCCTTTGCGAAAAAAAATAATGTATTATTTATTCAATATTTAATTCAATAGGAAATCACAGTCAAGAGGGGGATTGAATCTATTGCTGTTCTGACTAATACCACTGGTGCCATAGGCTGCGCTCATGTCATTAAAGCACCCTCATCCTCAAGCAATATCACTCCATAAATGCCCAAGGCACCTGGAACTCCCACACCCACCGACCAAACGAGGTCCCCAGCTTTCTAGGAGGAACGCACAACTCCATCTTGCAGATGGGCTCCAGGAGCTGCTGCTGACACATGGCTCATTAGTACATTTCCTTTAATAATGAACGTTTTCTACAACAGTGGCTTTTTATTAGAATGATTGATTTTCTCAGGAGATCAGATTTCATTTCATGCCTTATGTCTAATTACATCACTTTCCAACCCTCAAACTAACCAAAAAGTTTGATTTCATCAAATGCACACATGCACTCACTCCATCATCGTGTGCACCACTGGTATCTTAAAAGAATGTGGGATGGGTTTGAACACTGCAGATATTGTAGCAATTTGCTTTACAAAACTGTTGAAGGTTTGTGGATGGACATTCGATTAAATAGTCTCAATCGATTATCATGAGAATTAACGATCGACTATCAATTGATAATTAATATTTCTGTATTAAAATTCTATATGTATAACCTATATTTTAATTAAGTAAAGATAGAAATAACATATTGTGTTATATAGACTTATATTACAAGATGAACGACTTGTGGCAGTTAAATGAGATTCATTCAGTGCTTACACTGGAAAACATGCGCTTACATGCAACTTAAGCACCAGTCTAAAGATGCATTCGATCAATCGATTAAAAGATTATTTAATTGATTAACATTTTAACAATCGATTAATCCATCGTTGATTAATTATGCCCATCCCTATCGTAAAGAGAGAGGAAAATGTATCATATCCCCCTTTAATCATGTGGATGTGTTTCCACAAGCTCATGCAACCAGACAGCAGGCTCACTTTGAAATTATTTTTAAGTGTACCTTTAAAGACGGGAACAAAACATTTTTTTGTGTATATGTAAAATTACTACAATAGTATTTAATTTTTTTATTTTTGGCATCCTTTTTATTAATTTTCCTCACCTGTCTGTGTTTGCACATGGCCCTTCAGTCTCATGATCTTTTATTGGTATTTTCATGTGTTTACCTGCAAATTAAGGCCAGATGGTGCAGCCTTTCAACTTTAGGAGATAAGCATACACAGAGGTGCACATATCTGGCTATCGCTACTACCCTGTAACTTTTAGATGTATTTAATCTCCAACACACCTCAATCATGTAAATGTCTTGTTAGCAGGCCTGCAGAGCTGAATGGCTGCATACAAGCCGATTCAGCCATTTGATTCAGGTGTAATTTAAGGTTTGGTTGTTGTGTAACTAGGCCAAAAAGTTGCAGGGTAATAGCTCTAGAGGACCAGATTTGTACACCTCTGAGCAAACTTAAATCTATACAAACAACTTAGCAGATTATGAATATGATCAGGAATTTGACATAGTTCTCTTAAGAAAATTCCTTAAGAAGATTTTTAAGATCATACTGGTAGGTCCAAATTCAGGATATGTCCATCCGAAAGACAGCGGTAGCAAAAGCCAGAGTACAGCATGCAAAGTAAACCAACCCATGTTTGGAATCAACTCTACATTCTCTATACAAATACAATAAAAGTTCTTATGTTGAAAGAAAAGGACGTGTTTACAATGCAGTCAAAAAGCATGATGAAATAATATAGTTTGCATGTCACAAGACAACATTACTTGGGAAAGAATTACTCAAACTTCATGTCCAGACAATAACATCTTTAAAAGTTGTAAATGACACTAGGAGCTGAAGCTGCAATTTCTCTGAAACTAATTACACTAATAAGCCGAGAACAGTGCAAGTCTCTTCCCACTCACTCATTTTCTCATACAATGCCAGTGATATATGTCTCTGAAACTGCTTCCATCGCTAGAGTACAAAAGGAGCAATTGAGCAGTAAATAATAAATGTGATACCTGAAAACCTCACAATATATAATTAAAGGAAAAACCTTGTTTTAGGCATCGCATTTAGGTACATTTCAACTGAGACAGCGGAGTCATGAAACGGCAATGATCTCATAATATATTAGTTAAAATTCTTTATGTGTAATTTTGGTCTATTTAGATGTCCTCTGATGATGAAATTGTAAGGTAAGCCAGCTTTTTCCTCTGCTCGCTTTCCCTCACATGGAGCACCTTTGGGGGGAGAGGAAGAAAAATCAATGTAATTGAACACTGTGTGGTCACTGAGATGGTGGGTGTAGATTCAGTTCTCTTATGTGAAAAAGGGGATGAAATGCAGCATCATCATCCTGCCCTTTGATGCTGCGGAAACTCAACGTTTCCTCAGTCTGACTTCCCAGAAGCAGTGATACAAAGTTTCAGGATATGAACCCTGCACTGAGTGAAGGGAAAGGAGGTGTCGGTGGCTGCAACCCTTTTTTCCGTTATCGTTGTTGGCATGGAGATAGTTGAAACTCATCATAATGTTATAGGGCTTAATGCTGCTTGTTAGGCAGTAATGATTTGTGGATAGACTGTAGGTGTGAAGCTGTGTCTCTTTTGAAGCTGCACACTGGCGGGAGGACTGCTTCAGGTATTATTGTTTACTGAGAGATCCAAGCTATTTTATTGCTCCTAATGACATCATTTACATTCAATTCATGATTTACATCCATTAGGTAGATCCTAATAGATCCAACACTCCTTGTCCTCCCTTGATGTTCAGCCAATCAATGGGCATGCAGGTTTTTGATCTTGCAACAAGCTTCAGTTCTGTTAATGGTGGTACTTTTAGTGGAGGTCTTAGTAGAAGTATTTTTTTCTGTTAAGATAATCATTATTCTTGGCATTGCATTTTTTGGATGTTTAATGGAGCATTTAAGGTTGGTCCAACACTTTTTGTTTGTGATTAGCTGCTGCGCAAAATTCAGGCTGGGGATATACATTTATGCAACACAGTATGACTCTTTAACTCCCTGACAAATACCCAACATCTGTCGAAATGTCATCACAGCATGACGATATGATCATACAAGCTGTCAATATCTAAGCAACATTCGGCAGAATGAAATGCTCCTTCAAAATCTGATCTAAATTTGGAGGCTGTAATAAATAAGATTTATAATCTCTCTTGTTATACTTGTTATAAATTTTAGAGTTGGAGAAGTGACAAAAGAAAAATATAGTAAATAACTCTGGGCCAATCAGGCGCAAGCAACTGGTCTGACCACAAAAACAAACAACAAAAATGTCTTTTCGATCTCTTCAGCTCTCTCACTTTGAAGCAATCTCAGACAGGAAAATATCGCTTTGTGTGCTTTGATGGCTTTTCGAGCCACAATTTCAGGAGCACCAAGCTTTCAATAGTTACCTGTCACCCTTCCTTTTGGTCTCTTCATCCCTTCAAGCAAAATGAATCCATATGCCATATGTTGACAAGCTCAAACATTTTCAATGGTGCACTCCAATCCAAGCAGGAAGGGTTTTATAACCCACTAATTGCAGGTCCTTTGAATTTCTGAGCATGCATTATGACGACATACAGGAGATCTTGGCACTTAAAATCACACAGTGATTGGACCCGTGGCCTTCTCCTCCTGCCCTGGTCCTTCCTCCACCGACATTAACACTAGAACATGCTCTCTCAGAGGACAAGCCTACAGCTCCTGCCTTTTAATGAAAGGTGTTCATCATCACCTTGTCAGCAACAGTGTGGGACTACTACAGGTTGACGCCACTTAGTCTCCCTAAGGGGAGCTTGTGCTGTCAAGCAGAATTTGCAGTCCTGCCATTTCACCTTGACAGACGAACCAACCTGGACAGGACTAGAGAGCAGGGCCACATAATGGGCCCTCCAGTTGTCTTCCTCTTATAAAAGTGAATTGGATGACATTTGTGTCTTCCTTGAGTCCTTAGCTGCTGCTCCTTCAGCTGTGCTGGTCATTCTGTGTTTACACCACCAAGATGAGCATGAGCATTGCTTGCACTATCACTCACCGCCCACATCATTGCATCACAATCTTTGCAAGGCCCTGAAAGGTCAGTGTGGCAGAGATGACCAGTCTCTCTTTTGGCTGTTCCAAGCGAGGGTCTTTGTTTTGCCCCAGTTTCCCAGCCTGACTGAGCCTTGACCACAGGCATAAGGGGGGAATACTGTAATGCCTTCTGACATCCTTAGAAGCCATGATTGCTTGGAGGGCTTTGTGGGCGGAACCAGACAGAGGGTGTTGGAGGCAACAAAGGGGGTAGAGGTGGTGTTTCATGGGGACCTTTTAACATCCTTTTAAAAGCACAGAGGCCAGCCTGACGCCAGCCATTCGTCGGAGAGAAATCGCTGACAGAGCTTCAGGGAGGAATGGTAGGGAGATGATGCTAGTTAAAGTGTGCAGCAGTTCCTGAAATGCCTTTAAGATTATCACATATAGTCTTGTGATCTTTTAATTATCTAGGCGTACCGCAAGCTAATCACCCTTACCGTAGTCACTGTGTAATTACAACTATTTGCAATAAATAATTCACCAAACGTAGCCACTGTAACAAGATCCAGCTTTCATGGAATGTGCTTCTTTGAGTTTTCCCACTGCAGCTAATCACACCGTTTTAGTCTTTGTTGGTTGGGTCTGACCACTGAGATCCTTCACTGCAAGCTCACAGAGTACTGTGTGACCTGTAAGACTGGCTAAATTGCCTAAAACCATGCTGGTCGGCAGGGGTTCTTTTGTTTCTGTGGACAGCCATCCATACATCCATAGATGACAAAAATATATTAGCTAAAAAGAGCAGTAAAGTCCTGGGAAGCTAAACTCATTTATTCAATAACTCCCTCAGACTTCCAGTTGCGTGCCATATTTCATCCCTGTGCTGAAGAATGAGTTTTCTGACAGTGAACATAAGAATTGCAAAAGACTCAATGAGCACATCTGAAGGGGAGCATTGTACCCACAGAAGATCACAGCAGTGGCAGTTAATGCATCAGAAAACATTGCTGTAGGCGAGCATAAGTCAACAGTGCCTAATGTGAGCCTTTGGTATGCATGATGTTAAATAGATTGTGAAAATGCTCTTTTCATGACTAAGATGGAGCTTTTCATTAATCCAAGAGCTGAACCTGCCTCCGCAAAACAACGAGAATCCCTCGCGGGAAAGACAAAACACCCACGGTTGGCTAGAGGGATCTCAGAAGAGCTTTCATACAGCCCATGGGCTCTCTCTCAATGCATCCACCCCCTTAGCTGTGCGTACATTTGTGATTTGCATGTTAGCAGATATATATGAAATATTTCATGTGAGTAGCATGCTGTAATAACATAATGTGTATCTGCCCGAGCACGGATCATTTTCTGTGTGTCTGTAAATGTGTGCACACCTCTCAACATACGTTTTTGTGCTCTGCGTGCAAAGTGTAGGCGGATGTGGTTGAGACAGATATTCACAGAACTTAAATCATATTCTGCCTTTTATGTGTGCAAGCACAGCAGTTGGTCAGAAGTATCATTTTTTCATATTATTTTTGGGGGCTACTGTTAACGATACTCACATGGTGAGGATTAATGCAATGGCACCAAGGTTCAGCGAATATTTCCATGTGTCTGCTGTGATAAGAGTGATTAAGCCTCTTTCGCATTTGCCATAGGATATGAAAAATATGAAAAACATGAAAAACTTGCACATCTTAACTGAGAAGTATCCATTTTGGTTCATTTATATTCCCCTGTCTTCATCCCTTACGTCATTATTAAGATTTGAACAAAACTGTAAAAACAATATACACAAAGCACATTGAAATACACAGCTGGGCCTCGTGAGGCTAGTTTGGTTACAACCCCTGATGAATAACTGATGACAAATTACATCATTTCAGTAGTTATTTTACAAAAAGTAGCCAAAAATGAAGAAGCCACTTGAAAAATAAAACATCAAATATTTATACGAGGGCTGCACGGTGGTGTAGTGGTTAGCACTGTGGCCTCACAGTGAGAAGGCCGCCGGTTCGAGTCCCAAGTCGGTCGGAGCCAGATTCCGGCAGATTCGGGCTTGAAACTGTGGCCTTCCTGTGTGGAGTTTGCATGTTCTCCCCGTGTATGCGTGGGTTCTCACCGGGTACTCCGGCTTCCTCCCACTGTCCAAAGACATGCATGTGAGGTTAA
>JAVQJG010231250.1:0-19804 GCA_036024015.1 Craterocephalus amniculus | reverse complement strand
TAGATAGATAGATAGATAGATAGATAGATAGATAGATAGATAGATAGATAGATAGATAGATAGATAGATAGATAGATAGATAGATAGGTGTGTGTGTGTGTGTGTGTGTGTGTGCGTGTGTGTGTGTGTGTGTGTGTGTAATATTTGTCAGTCTATATATAACTACAAAATAAAACAGGAAACCAGGCTGGACTGAGACAACAGGGCAATAAAACAACAGGAACTAAAGAAAAACCCCAGAGATCCCTATTGGATACATCCTGCATGGATGGTGATGTTTCTGCTTAGTTAGCTTTGCAAGTTATTCCTCTCTTGTTGGTCACAACTCTATCAGGTGATTATGGGACAGAGTCCTCTACAAAAACATAACAGAATAGGTTTTTCCACAAGTCTTTTAATCCACTTCCTAGTCCTAGTCAGGAATGCCAAAATTATAAATAATTTTAAATAAACCCTTTAAATAAAAAAAAATATGACATAATTTTGCTGTTATATGGTGAAAACACTAAAAATGTTTTGTTTTTGAGAGCTCTGGTGGCCACAAAAACCAGACATGCCAAGTCAACAAACAGCTCCACATTTAAAGAATCAGAGTCGTCCAGTCTCCAGATGCGACATGTGTGTTGCTTATTCAACACACATCAGAGGAAACTGCCTGATCATGGGGCCATTGGTGTGGTTTCTTCATACACATACAAAGTTTTAGATCCTTCAGATTTATTCATGTAAACTACTGTTGTGACATTCTACAGGCAAATTTAAGCATTCAGACCAGATTCAGAGACAAGGCTCAGAGTAAACCAGAACTAGGCCTTAATTTCTAAGATGGTAAATTTTAGTCACTTGCTTAAGTGTGCTTTAGTGGGAAAGGAATCAAAACAGCAAATACTTATGTGAATGTGAAAATAAAACTTTGGCAGGGGTAAAAAGTAGTCCCTTCATGAAGGGATGTTTTAGAAACTATTTGTGACCAAACATGTTATTTTATAAAAAACATAAACTGCAAGCACAATATCTTCAGCAAGGTCACGCATATCTGATCCACTCCTCATAGTTATGCTATATTTACATCACTTCCACTGAATTAGAGCTGACTTTGGGTGGAAGAACTTGACATGCAAAACAAATTAATAAAAGGCAGAAATCGGCAGAGAGCGGCTTAATATCAGTTGACTGATATGGCGATTTACAATTGCCGACTTCCTGTCTGCAATGATGAAGAAGCTGGTCAACTTGATGATGACTATTCACACAGAGCAGATGAAGAACTCAGTCAGTGCACTCATGGGGGTTCATTAAAACATTTATTTCCTTTCTAAAACAATCTCTGAACATTATTTGAAAGTGTTCATTTTCAGATTCATTTTTGAAGGCCCAAGAGACGACCATTCACGAAGAAGTCAGCTAAATTTTTCACAAGCAGATATTGAAATATCTGAGAGGAGAGGATGAAATGAAAACAGAAAATAAAGTCAGAACTGATGATGGATATATTGTAATAAAGCCAAAAAGATAAGAACAAGATATGTCTACATATATTCTTATCTGCATATGCACACACTGGAGGAAAAAAGTTATTGGACACCTTTAGAAATGTACCCTCACAAATATTTTCTAACTGAAAAATTCTAATGGCTTTTTTTCAGGTTTTGTTCAGTATTTTTGCTGCATCTGTACTCAACAAACTGCATCTGAAGACCTAAGAGTGATTCTTAATGCACTACTATGAACATGAATTTATTGTTCTATTGTTGTTTTATTCTTTTGTATGCATATATTTTATATATCTTGCTTATATTGTACAGCTCTTTGGTACAATGCTCTTGTTTTAAGTGTGCAAATGGATTGGTTTGGATATTTCACAAATGCATGGGGTGTACGAAAACCTTTTACCACCATACACATAGGAGCATACGAGCAGATAAAAAGGCACAATATTTACTGCAGTTTGTGAATATGAACTGAGGAATGTGTTCTGGACCACATATCAGTCATCAGTGTTTATTTTATTACAAACAGATCAAATAGAAATCATAAGCAAGCAGAATCCTCCATCTCTGAATGCTGCGTTGGGAAAGTCCTTGTTCATTCCACAGGCAGAGAGATTAGTTAGAAAACATTTCCTTCATTATTTCATCTAAATAAATCCATGGATTCGTCCTGTCTACGTTTTAGTCTTCATTTAATAATCCAGATAGTTCCCAGCCAGCAAGTTAAACCTTGCCCTTTGCAGGATCAGTTTACAAATCAGCTGAGTCTTAGGCTAGCTCTAATCATCCCTCTTCTAACTGGTTTAGTTTAAGCCGAACTGGGACTTATCGAAACCAAGTCTCTGCAAGCGACTAGGAGTTAAATCAGCTCCAACATGCATTTTAACCTGGGTCTTGGCTTTTTGATTAAACTGTGGCGATCATGGTTAGGATTCATCCTCCGCCCTGTCAGTTATTTAAGCAAAACATCATTTTTCACCAACAGGCGAGAATACGAGCAAACAATCACTGCAAACAAAGCGGTGAGGAAACGAAACCTCTTAGTGGTCCGGGTTTCAAGGATGGAGCCTGTTGTGTTCAGCCGTGAAAAGATGAATTTGTGTAAACAGGCTGTAAGTAAGACGGCAGCCTCTGCTCCTCACACACAACAAAAGCATTACAGCAGTTCAATAGAGGAGATTTCAAAAAGTGACCTCCTTATTTTTCCAATTCCATCATGTATCCTTGGAAAATGAAACAAAGCCTGAAGCTGTACAGGGCCATGAAAGATGTGTATATCCTTCTACATAGAGAAGCTGTAGCTTCATGCTCGCCTCCTGTGGGCTCTGTTTTCTTATGTTTGCTTACTCGTTGCAGGTCTGCGTCACGGTCTGGGTCAGCTGACCTTCAGCGAAGGGACGTGTTACACCGGACAGTTTGAGAACGGCCTCTTCAACGGTTGCGGGGTGCTCGTCTTTCCTGATGGCTCCAGGTTTGTTATATACCTCTATTAATAAAGTTCCTCCCCGTGTTCGTGATAACATCAACCAGTACAAAACTTGGGTGGACTAATGCTGCAGGCGTTATGAGAGGAGAAATAAGTCACTTCATTATTCAGCCTGTGCTGCGTAAAACGGAAGCATCCCAGTTTCCAACAGAGATGTCTGTTTGTGCCTCAGTTTGTTCAACTAAAAGCTTCAAAAGGACAGAACTACTGCAGTGAGTTAGTATTCCTCCACCGGGAGGAGGGCTCAGGGTGAAGGTAGGGGAGGGCATAGATGGAGGCAACATGGGCAGACTTTAACTCCTCCATGCCGGCAGTCACACGGTCACTCTTTACTCACTTCCTCCTCCGTCTCATGTGCAAAAAATGATTTTCCGTTTCTAACATATTTTTTTGATCAACATTAAAAAAAATTTCGGACGTATACAACTGAATATAAAATCAGATGGCCTGCTGTAAATGAAACTGCTGCCTTTTGGGCAAAACATGATGTATTTTCATGTTTCTAATTCCAAAGCACTGACTGGACTAACACAGCCAGGATGGGGTGGGTTGTATATTTTAAAAGTTTCTGCGATCATCCCCTCACATGAAAATAAGATTTTTATTTATTTATTTTTTTATTCATTTCAGTGTGTAGACACTGATTAGAAAAGGCAGAGAGAGGTGTGTCAGCTGGAAATGTAAAAACCTCTGAAGATACCGAGGCCTTGGCGAACAAAAGCACCTGAGAAGTCTGCATGCAGTGAGGATCGGAACAGAAATTCTGTCCGATCGAGGCCGATCAGACATGCCCGGATGTTCGATTGGATCAAAAGGCTCCATGTAAACACATTTAAAGTCTGCTTTCTGAAGAGGGCAGCCCCTCAGAGCATCCAAAAACCAAACTCATCCATTACTCCACACAGGCTAATGTTTGGCTCAGGAGCTACACGGTACGCCTTTTAGTGATGAGAGGCTGCCTTCACTAACTGAGCTGTCTGAAGCTTTTAATCTTTCTTCTTTGGCTCCAAAATTTATGTTTTTCTTTAAACTGAGGAAAGTCGTGGCACATCCAGTCTTTTAGCTGATCAATGCATCTGATCATTGTCGGCTTCATGTCGGCGGATCTCGGCCCGACCGTTTGGGGCTGTACCACATGAACAGTGCTAACTTCACAGCTTGGTACCTGAGGCTTAGGAGGCAAACGATGCACTCCGTTTATTCAGGCGTTTCCTGGCGGGTGGCCGGGGGAGGAGATATGTGTGTGTCTGCTCTGCACGTTCAGGTTAACGCCGCGGTGCGTGTGGAGGGGAAGGGCCATCCATGATCACGTCAAAACAAGCCACGTACAGCACCGTGTACTGTTCAAGGTGCCACAGCGCCACCTAGTGTCTGTATGTATGCCTCTGGTCACAGGCTGTAAACAAGGCCGTTATGAAGGTTTTCACCTCTTCCCTCAACTTGGCTATTAAACTGTCAGACATAATGGAAAAGAAAAGTCCAGAGAAATGTTTCTATCTTGCTCAGCTCTTTTGATCTGCTGATGTTTAGATGATGAACCTGTCAGAAAAGCTTTGTTATGTCTGCGTTTTATTTGTATGAGTCAAACAGATTTAGCTTCCCATGTTTACACCTAAAACTCCTGACCGTCGACTGTTTTTCTGTAATATTCTGCTCATGCATCCAAGTCATTTTTACACATCTAGAAAAGAAGTTTTATTCCTTTAATGAAAAGCTTTTTCCTCACTAAATTTCTTTTTACCTGTGTTATTGTTTTCTCTGCAAAGGAATGTTTTTCCCTACGGTGAATGCTGTGGTAAACGTAGATGTTTCCTCAGGTACGAAGGGGAATTTGTGCAGGGGAAATTCCAAGGTGCTGGCATCTTCACTCGCTTCGATGGCATGAGGTTCGAGGGCGAGTTTAAAGGCGGATGTGTGGATGGCTACGGTAAGATTTCTATGCTGGTTTTATTTTTCTCGACGACTGGAACAATAAGAAAGGGTTGTGCAGAATTCGGGTTCTTATAAATCACAGCCATACATGCAACAGGAACCTTTGACTCGTAGAACGTCTGAAATTGAAATTCACAGTAAAGAAATAAACAATACTTTTGCTCTTTGTTCTGATTTAATGCTAGTATTGTTTGAACTGCAGAAAAGAGTGAAACGTGTTAATTGTCTGGTCTGAAGCTCCTGTGTGTCGGGGCTCTGAGTCTCTGGAGGTAATCAACACATTTTTATTTGAAAGCTGCTGGGTGGCGAGGGCGGATCAACGTGTCACTGTGACAACTGGCTGATATTTGTGCTTTTAAAAATAGAGATGGAGCACAAAGATTGCTTCAGTTTCCTGACATGTAAGAACCAGAAAACAGAGCAGAAGTTTGAAATGAAGGACTTTAAAGTGTTCTGTTTTTAGAGAAACATTAACTCCAGCTTAGTGACCTGAAACAGGTGGCAGAAAACACAGAGAAGGAGTTAAAGCATCAGATTGGTCCATGGAGTTAGATCTGTCTTATTTACTTTGCAAAGCTGCAGGTTTGTCAGATGCTTAGTTTTCCATACCTGCAGCTACGGGGAGGCTTCAGCAGCTGTTGGCTCTGCAACACGTTTGCATCCGACCATATAGTCTGGACTTTCTCAGCCAAATAAGATCTGTGTTGCTCCATGTCGCTTCATGCACGGTGAATATCCAAAGCGGAGGGTGGGGCGCTCTGCAGATTCACGGTTGCAATGAGTGTGCAAAGGCTTTACATCTCGCTGGAAACACAAGACAAAGAAGCATCTGAGTCACTTTAGCTTCAGCTGGTACGTCCACTGTGGGTGGTTATTAAAAATAATATGAATGATACCATTTTTTATGTTTTAATGGTCAAATTAAACTATAATGAATTCATATTTTACATAATGAAAACAGATAGAAAAGACTTGAAGTAACTGTAGTTTTCTTCAACTGCATTTCAGAACCATGGTTAATTAATTAATTAAAATAAATGGATAATAAAATCTTGTTTAATATGAGGCTGAAAGCAGAAAAAACAAGACAATTAAATTATTAGGTAACCTTTGATTGACTTTTTTAAATAAATCAATGAATCAAGCTATTATTTTATTCACAGAGTAAAATATTGATTAATTTACCAATAAAGCTTTTTAACTTTTCCTTTTCAGTATTTTTCTCAGGCTTTATCTCATATAATTAGATTTTCTCTGGCCTGTACCCTTGAGCAAGGCCTTAAACCCCCAATTCCTCTTCACCAGCTATCCCACAATTCCCAGTGCAACTACAGATGGATTAAAAGCACAAGAACAAATTTCCTACCTAAAAAAATATTTAACAAAAATATTGTATTGGTGATTTATCATTGTATGACATCAGAAACCAACTAAATACAAAAAAAGATTCCATAATGAAACATATTTATAGCAATCTTCAGGCATTTATGACCTCATTTTCTGTGTTTTTGCAGTTTTTGACATGTTTATAGAAAATCTAATTATCGTAACATCTTTCATTACACATTAACAAGCTGAAATAAATTTAAAATAGAAATTGAAAGCTTATATTATGGAATATTTTTGTAGTTTCAGTATTTAGTATTTTCTTTCTGTTTTTTTTTTTACAATGTTTTCTGGCACCACAGTTGATGAAATATTACCTTCTTTTCTTTCTTTGTTTGTTTGTTTCTTTCTTTCTTTCTTTCTTTCTTTTATTTTACAGTGGACTTTATTGCTGAACAGACTGCCACAGCTTTAGATCCTCATGCCTGGCTCTTTCTCAGAATAATCTCAAACTTATACAGTCTTCACCAGGTTTTCAGTGGGTTTTACGACTCCTTAAAAAGACTGAGACCCACACATCTACAGAAACATATTCTCAATTTTCCTCAGCAAGACTCTAAAGGTTTCCTAAACATTTGCCTCCACAGGAACGTGGAACTGGCTTCATTTCTTGCTGAATTAGGTTTTTTAATGTGAAGAAGCTCAAATAGATTCACTTGAAGCCAATTTTCCAAAACAAAAAAACCTTTCCTTTAAAGAAAGTATTTATATTTAAGATTTGAATCCCGTTAGGATATTTTAAAATGTTTTGAAATGAAAGATTTAATGTATATCTCTAGAAACTAATTCATAAATCACTGCATTTAACAAATGAAAATCACAAGGGAAATGAATAACAAAGACTTCAGTGGTGAGTTTGTCAGATATAGAAAAAAAAGGGACAAAAGTGACGGGAGTAGAAAAACAGATCCGGTGTGTAAACAGAAAGAAAGTCAAAAATCATTACTTTCATTATGCTGTGTGTTTTTTGTAGTTTATGAGGTAATCCTGTTTCGTTTTATAGCAACAGACAGAAGTTCGGAGCACATGGCAAAATGTCAAGATTCACTGGTCTGGAATCACTCTGTTCCATTATAACCAGAGGACATTATGAATGGTAGAAAAAGTTTTGTATTTTGTACATAATTCACATATTTGTCTGAGTGAATGCCAGCTGTTTATTACCATGGAATAATTCTAAAGTTTGCAGTGTAAAGAGCTGACTTTGGCATTTAGTGATGCCATTGTGTGTTAATCTGTCCTCTGTGTTATCAAGCTTTGTGTTGGCATAGCCGGGGTCAGTTGCAGACATACAAAGACCAACAATACTTGTATATCAATGATATTTCATCATCTGTCCTTAGTCAAATGTTATTCAGACACTTTTCATGCAGAAGCAACACAAAGTGCTTTCTACAGTAAAAACTTTTTATGCATTATAAAATGAAAACACACACAAAGTACATGTGCACTCCTCCCACACGTCCACCCCCTCCTCAGGCTAACCAAACATGAACTCCCATGCACAGTTACTGTCTCTCCTAACTTAAAATAAAATCTTAAAATGACCAAATAAGATATATTATGAGGATCCTTCCACACCAGAGGCCAGCCCACCCTGAACCACAGAGGGTGTCACCAAGATCAAAGCATCAAGGCAGGTCCGAGTCCAGACCGCAGCCGCCCAGACAGGAAGTCAACATGGCAACAATCCGCAACTGAGCAGGCAAAGCCCCCAATGTGGAGGATCCATGAGGGACAAGAAAAAGTCAAAACCAAATCAAATGAACTTCATAACAAAAAATGCAGATAAAAGCAACTGAAATAGAAATGATACACATAAAGTAATTTATGACAATAAAACAAAACAGTCAGAATAAATACAACCAAATAAAATTCAGTTCAAATCTGGGCTATTGAGTCTCTTTTTAGAGGTTCTCCGGCAGACGGGGAATCAGAGGATTCAGGGTCCACGAGGACACAGAAGTTAAAAGCAGGTCAGATAAATAAGAAGGTCCAAGACCATTACGACATTTATAAACGACTAAAAGAAGCTAAAATCAGTCCTGAGACGTGAGGGGAGCCCTCCTGCCCGCTAACTTCTGGAGTCACTGCAGATTAGAAATATTTGTTTGGATGAAGACCAGAAAGCAGGGCCTTACAATAATCTAACCTACAAATAAAAGCACCAGCACCTCTTTGCTGGCAGGAGAGAAAAGGTCGACTCTGGCGATGTTTTAATATGATAAAATCCTCTTTATGAGAGTTAAGATCTCTGTCTTGTTTTCAAGCCTGATGAGTCTTGTCTTGTTCTGGTTGAGCTGTAGGAAATTTTCTGTCGTATGACTTAATATCTAAAATACAGTTTAAAAGGGAGTTAACCGGCTCTATGTCATCAGGAGACACTGCGACGTAAAGCTGCGTATCAGCTGTGATCAAACCTTCCGGGCTGCAGCTACTTGATGATAACGTGAGTTGTGGTGAACTTGCAGTCGGTCATACCTCATTCCCCGTTGTGTGGTGCAGGAGTGCTGACATTCGTGGACGGCCATGGTGGAGGAGGAGGAGGAGGAGGGGGCAGCCACGAGGGCCTGTTTGAGACCAACCAGCTGATGCGGAGAGCCAGCAGCCATGCATCGGTCCAGAGGGCGCAGGCGGCTGCTGCCAAAGCTCGAGCTCTGGCCATGTGAGGTGGAGCGCACCACCCACAGTGCCCCTGAACCAGCAGCAGCCTCCCACCATCCTCCGCTGGCTCTGCCCTGCCGAGTACATCTTCTCCTCCTCTCTGATCTCTGGCTCCTTTAACTCCTCTGACACTGACTGAACAGCTCTATGTAAATATTTTCTTTTGTTTGTTTTCACTCTCAGACATGTCGCTTCTCTACTTTAAAAATGAATCCCTCCGGTTCGTCCAGGGAGTCACTGATTCAGGATCATCTGAGCCGCAAACAAATTTACTCTTCAGTTCACTCACTGGTGCTAAATCTGAAGTAACTCTGGATTAAAAAGGGAACATGGGCATTTTCCAGGTAACACTGATCTGGTGATTTTCCTCCGAACAAGCGGGCTGAAACTGGGCTTCACATAGAACTCTTTCCCTTTTAGATTATAATTAGTCTCAACTTTAGGAAAGAAAAGCAACAAAGAACAATGAGGATCTGTAATTATGTCTTATGGCTGAGACTCTTTAACTGCAGACTAATTAATGTTTAACGCCTGAAACTAAAACAAGCCAAGAAGAGAAGTGAGGGAGATGGTAGAAAGTGGGCTGATGGGGGGAAAAAGCTGGAAAATGAGCGCAGGGTGGAGAGATGCTGTCAGATGTCTGCTGTCAAAGGCTGTGGAGATGCCACGCAGTCACATTTCATGCTTTTTACAGTCTCAGTGGATTTATTCTGATCTGTCAGGATCTGCCAGCAGAGATTTTCAGTGATGAAAGGAAGCCAGGGCTTCAAAAAAATGACTTTTGAATTGATCTTTGCTCATAAAATGAGTAACGAGAAGAAAAACACTCCAACCAGCATCCAATTTTTACCTGACATTGATTTGAATTCTGAAATCTCATTTTCTTGGTCTGTGATTTATAGTCAGATCTTGACTGATGTTATTTGAGACATGACAAGAAGTATGGAGGCGATTTATTTGGACCTATGTCCAATATGCTGCTTAGTTTACCTAATGTCATCTTGTACAGCAGCATCTAAAAAAGGTTCAGAGCCCTCACCAGTGTGGAATAAGGTCATCTGTTAACTGACATGTTTTCACTTAAAGTAGACATCTTTTTTTTTAAATGTCTCTTTTTCTTTTAGGGTTGTGAGTAAATGTCACCGAATCCCTGAGCTTCTTTCATTTGACCTCAAACATCAGTTCATAATCAGACGTAGCAGCAGCAGAAAATCCTTTAAAAATGTCATCAACCCAGCGCTAACGTCCCCGTCCCAACCCGTTTGACGAGGAAATCAGCACATCAGTACCTCCTGCGTTTTCCTGCCCTCCACTTGTCTCCTCACGGCTGACCTCAGGGTTCAGCTCATGTCTGGGGCAAATGAAGGCAGTTTTGGGGTTTTTCTTTCACTCAGTGCCATTTCAGCTCAGACTGATCCCAGATGAGCAGGAGCAGCCTCCTCAGTGCCAACCACACAGTGCCAACAGGCTGCAGCTGATCCCGAAGCACTTTCCCTGCTGATGGCGGAGGAAGAGCAGGCTGCAGTAATGGCTGTCATTTCTGAGCTGGAGCTGCATTTTGATAATAGCCTGCAATTTCTGGTGAGAGCAAGATTTCCCTTCCGCAGGCTTTTACATGTGGATGAGGAGGAGGCCGATTTACCAGCAGGTCGGAGATGTTTGTGTGATGAAGCAGAGGCTCTGTGAACGGGTTCGTCACAGAAATGCCTCTCCAGTCTCCAGAAACGGCTCTGTCTCATGTCAAAGGGAATTTAAACAAACGTGAGGAAGGCTTTCTGAGGAAATCCTCATTTTGTCGTTTCTGGGCGGATTTTGACCTGTTTTGCTTTTTTTCCTGCTCTCTTTGTGACCTTAAATCAGTGTTGTGATGTTCGTTCTTTGTGCGCATCTAAAAAAAACAAAACAACGCAAAATCACTTTATGAACTTTGGGAGCTCACAATGAGCTCTCGTACATCCCTCACACGTTGTGCACTGTGCCTGCTGGGAATCAGTGTCAGTCTTTGTAATGAGGCCAGTGTGTAAATGTCCCTGTGTGTGTGTGTGTGCGCATGTGTGTGTGCTGTCTAATTGTTGTGGGCGGGGGGGATGGGTTATTAAATGGGAAATTGATAAAATTGTGTGTTGTGTGAAAATTAAAGAATAAGATTAATTCAGGATGGGGTTTTTGGGAGCGAATTTCCTCCCTGATGATCCATCCCAGCTAAAAAAAAAAAGAAAAAAAAGAAAAAAAGAGCAGCAGTGTTAATGAAGGCCTGTCACACCATGTGATCTGTTAAATGCACCTTAATGTTGTCCTCAGCAGATGTGCTTTCGGGCTGGAAATCCTCCGGCGGCTTGGACCAGCCTGATCACCGTCCTGTTTCCTGGCTGTCCTCATATAGCTAACCCAATGATCCCTCGTTTCTTTGTTCGTATTAAACACAGAGGATCATGAATCCCTTTAAAAGGCGCCTTAAAACCTCAAAGTTGCCATTTGATATTAAACTACTCAGCGGTTAAACGCTGATGTCATTGTTTCTCTGTGAGGTAATAAGTTAGGATCCGAGTCATCATTTCAACCTGAACAGGAATCATTTATTTCATTTTAAAACCAAAAGTCATGAAAAGATCTTTAGAGCCAAAAATCTTCATGATGAAAAGGTACGAGGTCAGATGGCAGCAGTGAAGCCAGAGCAGGAACACCAGCCCCCGGGTCAATTTAAAAACCTGTTTTTATTAAACAGGGTTAAATAAAGTACATAAATGTTGTCAGACGCCATTTTTGTTAATTCCATTTTTACCTAAAGTCCTATGTAGAGAACTTAGACTCAAACCTGTCCTAAAAAACAGATGAAACCCTCGCAGTCAGTGTGTAAATATTCCACTTTATTTTATTTAACCTTTGTTTTACCTGCAGATGCTTGAGATTAAATGATGTCTGTTACCAGCAGGGCCTGGCCAACATTGCCACATGCACCCAATCTAACCGCCTGAATCCGGTGATGAGGACAGTCTTGGTGTTTAAAGGCTCACACATGATTTGCTCAAGTTGATTGATTTTGAAATGAGATAAAATTCTCTAAATATCAAAGTTCAGCCAAAAGCTGTTCAACAAAACAAAAAATAAACTCAGAAAGCCGATTTTCACACATTTTCTGCTGATTACACGCGATAACTGGGATGACGTGAACTAAAAGAAAGAGCTGAAGAAGAGTGTGAAGTGGCTGATGGTCTGCTGCTCCTGGTTGGCTTTACCTCTGCTCCACCAACCCAAATCATCTTCTGTCAGAAAGTTATGCATGAGACTGGTTCAATAACAACAGCTGGGTCTACACGAGCACTTCTCATCTGATCGATTGTCCAGTCAGAATAAAAATCATGTAAACACATCACCCCATCGATCCGATTGAGAATGTTGGGATTGAGGGGAAATTAACAGTTTCGTGCTCATTCTGTGGTGGATGTTGTTTCTGTGCACGCCTGAAGCCCGGGAGGGTTCAGGATGATGTCATGAGTGTCAGGAAAGGCTTGAAAAATGTGTTGGATGTAATTTGTTGGATGCTAAAGGTTAAGAATTACTGAGCATCTTAATGTCAAAAAGCTCCAAAGGCAAGTTCGTGCAGAATCTGCAGAAATGATGGAAACCAGAATTCACAGAACACTGATTGTTATTATGGTCATATTGACTATTCTCAGCTTTTGTCCCCGACCATGTGTTCAGCATGTCGGTGATGTTCGTAAGTGGCAGAGATACAGAAAGCAGATCCTGTAAGCAGCTAGGCTGATACATCCGTGTCGTGCCTTTGGATGTTCCAAACTCTCCTGTTTTAATTCTTCTTTAATTTGGAATTAATTCATTTCAATTCAACTTTATTTGTATAGCGCCAGTTCATAATGTCATCTCAAGGTGCTTCACAGACAATCTGATTGTCATACATTCATTCATACCAGCCAGTTAATAACAAATAGCCGATGTAAGAAAACCAACAATCTTCGGTCAGTCCTTTTCTTAGCTGCTTCAGTTACTTAGAGTTCGAGCACGTTAATTCCACTTTAAAAGATGAAAAATACCCATGTAAACCCCAAATTCTGAATGAAAATGATCATTTAAAAGATCAATAAAAAGTAATTCCTAATTAAGTAGCTTATTTATTCCACTTTTAATTCTAATTTAAGTAATTCCTCTATCATGTATGCCTTTATTTTGCTTTAAGCCAACTCTGGTCATTCTGAGCATGCTCGTTCCCTCGTCCTGTCGTCATGACGACCATATGCAGTTCTGGCTGCCCAAATGGACTCAAACGCAGTCTATTCAGGTGAAAGTGTAGTAGTATTTTAGAGACTAGCTACTGCTTCAAAACTACAATCAAAATCCAGTGAAAGTGGTTCTTATTACGTTTTTCCATGTTACAGTCGAAGCAAAAAGCAGGAACCGGATTTGTTTGCTTGCAGTAGATGTAACTACGTTACTTCTGCCCACTGTCCAGTCAGAACCCTTCCCAACCCCCAGCTCTAAAGCAGAATGAATCAGATTCCTGCTCAGGCTGACCCGGGGAGACGTACAGATACTCGCAGATAATTTGCCTTTTTCCTTTGAAATGTAAAATGAAAAATTACATAAACTGTTGTTTTTGTTTGTTTTCTAAGCAAAACTAAAAATGTATGTTTTTCCAGTTTGTGCTCAGGCTGACAAAATGAAGAAAAATATAATTTGAGCCATTAGAGACTGTTTTTGTTTCCACTTGTATCCATAGATACGGAGCCGTTAGATTTCCTGTCTGTAGACGTGGGTAGACTCTAACTCATGCTGAGACGTCAGCCAGCGCTCCCATCAGCACCCCACCAGTTTTTAAGTCTCACCCAGTGTCTCAGCCGTAGAAGCTAATCTGCTGTGTGTGTAACATTCAGCTGCTGCTGCACCATCTGGCTTCATGGCTAAGCTAACATCAGCGGTTTCATCTGAAAGTTACTCAGCAACAGAAAATACATTCATCTTTATTTATTTCATACATATCTCAGTGCACCCTCCTTGTCCAAGTTTAGTGGCATCAGGTGCAGCATTAATAAAGCTAAAGTAAGAGCCTGCTGAGATAAGAGTAAAGAACCAAAACACTCACCATTCCTGAAGCTAAAAAGTTGCTTTTTGACATTTTGGTCCAAGCTACACACACGTGCAGACACTTCTGCAGAATGACTACGTTCCTATGCTGATCACAAAAAAGGTCGGTGCACATGGAGCGGCACGGCAGCGAGCAATGGCCGACCACGGGAGAAGGAGAGCACTCCATCAGCCACTTGGCATTTGTTAAGATTGACGTTACATCTTACAGATAAGCACGTTCACTTAGCTTAGCAAGTTTAGCTTAACATTTCTCTGCACCGAAGTAGAACAGCTGCATTATTCAGCTACTTCCAGCTTTCAGGATGAGCTCCTGGAATTACCTGCAGACAGCAGAAGTTACAGCTGAGATTACCGTCTTACCGCGCGTCAGATGAGACGACCTGCATTTCCTGTAAATCTTAATATTATTTATAAAACTTATGTTGTTCACTCAGTTAACACATCTTTTCATTTTACTTCAGGTGAGACAGTAGTGAAGAATCATTTCTAAAACATGAGGCTCTGCTGCAGGTTCATTTTATCTCAGTTAACAAAAAACCATGGAGGAAAAAAAAGTGTTTTTTGCTTCTTTGTTTCCTGTTCTTACAGAAAAAAGTTGGATAAATGTTTGTTTTTGAAGTTTTAGATGTCACTTATCAGTAAATATATCGCAATATGAATGCACTCATTTTTGAAGCAAGTCGTGCAGCTGCTCAGGCAGGTTTACTTACACAAATATGAGAAAAGTGTTGTATTAAATAAGATGTTTAATGGTTAATTCACTCCTGGAACCTGTTGATTCAGATTTTCAGCTGAAGGTACATTTTAATTCAATCTCACCACCTGAGTCTTAATTCACACTCGTGAGGGCCAGAGATAATAATAGGTGCCTCTTTTTTCATTATTTCCACAGTATTCACGTCTCACACTCTTTCACCCAAACACACACTTGTGCAGTTAACATGTGCAACACAAACAAAACCAAACCCATTACCATAATAGCCTCTGTAATGAGAAAATGTAGAAAGAGTATCCGTAGCAGCTGTTGAACGAGCAAGTGGATCAAGAATAGACATCTCTTAACGACACGAAGCCAGTTTAATGAGTGCCTGAACAAAAACCTTCCTCTACTGTGCTTTGAATACTTTGAATACTGTAAGACTGTTTTATTAACTTTTCCTTAAGTGTCACTACATAAAGAAAGAGAAAAAATGTCTTTTTTTTGTCAGAGGTGTGAGATTGTGCCATCATCAAGTCATCTCAATCACCTGCTTCAGTGGCTGGGCAGAACGAATTCATGGCATGGAGATGACTTGATGATGGCACGATCTCCCACCTCTGTTTTTTGTGCTGACAGAAAAGAAAGCGAATGGTATACGAAGGTGAAGGGCAGCAGATGAATCTCTGCTTTCACTCTATGTTTAAAGGGAAAAGAGAGTCAAATGAAAAATGCTACATTGCTCCAAAGATTATGAAACAAACTGATCCATAAAATCAAATAAAAAGTATATAAGTGAGGTCCCACTTTATCCAAATCAGTCACAATTTTCTTTCACAATCAGAATAACGAGAGGTTTGAGCCTGAGACGCCATGTAAACAGTCTGGTTTATGCACATGTTGCATACCTACAGTTTGACAGGGAGAAATAAAGAAATGTTAATAAGAAAAATATCTGCAGAGACAGAAGAGGAAAGGCGCGGTTTTATCCCCATGTAGACTGAGTTTCGGCCATGTTGGGTTCTTTCTGGATGTCTGATGTGTTCAGAATGGTTCTTACTAACTTTTACAGCCATGTTTATGTAGAATTGGTCTGAAGTGTGCGACTTACCTTCCACTTCAGTTTGCACCGTTTCCTTATGTGCAGTACACACATGTGCAGTTTACTTCAGGTGTAGCCTGTAAAACAGAGTTTCTGCCTTTGATTGAAGACGAAGTTCTACACAAAGTCTCTCCAAATCTTCCTCCTGTGTTTTTCATGTGCTTGAGGTGTTTTTATGTTACTGATTCACATCCTGGCCTCAGAGAGCTGCACGTTCGTCGTCCGACGTCGACGTTTTTCTCATGTGCACACGGAGCGTATGAATAAGTAATGTCGGCACCGAGCCGAGCCTCCACACTGCTTGGTGAGCTGCTGATTCTGTATTTTCACCTGCCCTGATGAATTTCAGATGCTCAAGTGGAGGATAAAACTGTAGGAGCTTTAAAAGCCGATGATGAAACTAACCACATCATGGTCATCCACAGACGGGATGGAAGGGGTCAGGGGGATTTCCTGTGAGCTGCACTCTGCACAAGGCAGGTGTTCATAGGTTTAGATGAATTCTAGTCCACAACAAGCTCCATGAGACGACCCAGTCTATCATTCAAACACAGGAAAATCACGGACCAGGAGAAATCTGTGCATCATATCAGCGTGAAAGATATCAAATGAATACATAGAGGGTTTTCTGGAAAACAAATGTTCTAATCAGTGTTTCTTAACCGTGGGGCTCGTTGGGGCCTTGGGCCCCAGCTAGTTATGGGACTGTGTAACTTATTAATTGAAGACACAAGAGATATCACTGTTAAGAAGTTCAGTTGCAATGCAGCTTCCCACAGCTAAACAGAAAAAGACAATCGGCTAGCAGCCACTAGCCTGTAGCAAAAGTTATGAAGAAGTATTTAAAACAAATGAAACGACAAAAATTTGTTATCGAATACAAATTAAACCAAGAGTGAGATCAGTTAAACTAATAGTGTGCTCATATTTGAATGGGCTCCAGGGCCACTTTGTACTAGAAAAATCTGGCCCCAGCATATAAATAGTTATAAAATCCCTGATCTAGAATGGCAAGAAACATTGTTCAACCGAAAAACTCATTACGAACTCTAGATGGACATGAAGGTTCAGAGATGAAAGAGGTCAAACAAATTAATTAAGTTTAAGAGGATTAAAGGAATATACACTGAGAAATAGTGCTATAACAGGAATAAACATTGAACAGGAATGTAGACAGCCATTCTGTGATGCTCAACTTTTGCATTTAGGGACAGCAGATGTTTACTTTGGCTGCTTGCTTATGTCTATCTGTGGCAATTTTGTTGGGATTTCACCAGACAGGGGTCACCTGCTGTTGTGGTCACATCTGACACCTGAAACACAACCAAACATGGCGACTCCACAGGCTGATGAGGGACATGAAGATGTTTACATCCTGCTCTTATCATTATCTTTATACACAATCTGGATCTTCCTCAAGCAGCTTTAAACGTGAGAATGATCAAAACCCAGTTCAGACAATCGAAGATCAGTTGGTTTGGTGCAAATAGCCATCTCAGGTCTCATAACTGATTGCATACAACACTAGAGGAAGAAATAAAAACCTGCCATTGATTTTATGTGGGAGGAATCTGTGGATCCCTGAGTGTGACTAACCAGGTAAGGTGGGACCTCTGGTGCATGTTGTGTTTCTCACTCGGCTTCGTCTCTACACTGAAAAAGCTTCTGCAAACTGTGGCCTGCTGCCGTCACCGAGCCGTAATGTCACTTCTGTGCTTTTCTTTTTGTGAGAAATGTCATGAAAAGACTGTGTGTGTTTGGTATTTGGAAATAAAGCTGGAGAATAAAAAAGTGCATGAAAGCGAGCCAGCGTCTGAGGCGTCTGTGTGCGACGTGAAGCATGGGAACAATGAAAGGTGCACGCCACCATAAGCCAGCGCACACGCAAACATATGGAGGGATCTGAACTCTGATCACACATCTCAGCAGGTCTAACGATTATTTGTGGAGCTGTAGCTGTCAGAAACCTTCCCTCCCCCACTCTGTCCTTCCCTCCCCCCACCCACTCTGCCTCGCTGTCACTAAAATAGCTTTAAGGTGTGTTTAGGTTGGACTTTAACCCCACCGCCTGTTCGTCTCCTTGGCAACCGTCCAGAGTTCCCTTAATTTGTATCATCTCAATCCCAAGTGCTGCAAGCAGTTTTGTCTGTTTGCCCCTAATCATAAAGCCTGTTGCCATGGCAAAGTGTTTAAATATGCTCTGCAGATCATCTTCACCTAACACATTACATGTGGCAGATGTGCAGCCATCTATAGGTTTTCTTTTGTTTTTACTGAAAGTGTATATCTTCCTCCCCCTAATCCCCAGCTTCATGTCTGCCTTGTTTTTTTTTTTTTTAAATTTCATTTTCCAAACATATGAGTTTTTGTCGCTCCTTCCTTTCAATTCAGTCGGTGTGATTCCACCGGGACGGATCCCCGGTTTTCTATTTCATGCATTCCTTAAAGAGAGCGGGCTTTTGTCTCTTATCTTATCAGCGAAGCTTCACGGCTCCCAAAAGCTTTGAGCATGTTTAGAGAGGAGCTGCGCGCCGCATACTGATTACAGAGGCCTGGCGCAGCGGGGACGCGCGGCGTCACGGAACGCACAACGACAAGAGATACAAATCTGGGCCTTCCAAGACGAAACAAAACACACAACTGGCGAAGAGTTTGTCTGCTTTTAATTGCTCTGGGTTCTGAGTGCGCGCAACGGCACATTTGGGAGTTTGTGCGTGCGTGTAGCTGAGTGGAGAGCAGCACGCATGAGCGCATGGTCAGGGGGAGGAAGCGGTTTGTAATATGTGTATTCATCTGCTAAATAAAAATTTCAGCAGGTCGGACCCTCAGCTCGGAGATGAGAAGACAGAAAGGTTAGAAGGAAGCATCACCCTGATCCTGCCGCTGCTTATTAAAAAACATACATCAGCTCCGAGCTGACAACATGAAACAAAGCGCCACGCACGGCAGCCAAATTCTCAGCATAACTTAAAAACGAAGATAGCCTACTAAACAGTGGTCGGGAGAGTTTTGTATTTAATATCTGAGCGATACCAGCGCATCCAAATAAAAAACAGCTCGACCTCCCACCACGCACATTACAAGGTCATGGATAAATCATGTGACTGGAAATTCAGACGATTTTCTCAAATAAAAGCAATGTTCCAGCTGTTTGACTCTGTGCTTCCGATAAAAAAGTAAATGAGTAAATATGAATATAAACGAATACTTGAAGAGGATAAAAGAAAAAATGCAATGAATGAAGAATTTGTGGAGGAATATAACTTCCAATCACTTACCTGGATCCAATTATGCCTAAAATGTTTTCACGTTTGTTGTTTCACATATGAATGATGACGACTTTGACAAATTATACTCATTTTTTTTTATTTGATGTTGTAGGCTAATTATTTATTATTTAATTTTTGTGGTTCTTGTGTAAAGCACGATGTGCAGCTCTTGAAATGACAAGTACTTTGTAAATACAATTTGATTGATTGATTTAAGTTGGAAATGCAACTTTAAAATTAGGTTTGTGAAACTTTACTGATCACAATTAAATGGAAGGATTTAAGTAATTAGAGTATAGATCAAGGACTAAGAGTTTTAGGTTGAGAAAGTTATAATTCATCAAAAATTCTAATTGTTTTATAAGGCATCCTGTGATTGCAAAGACGTTTGGGCAACAACTGTTGTTTTGTGTCATTTTTGGAAATTGGTTTTGTTTGTGAAAAGTTTAGAAACCAAGATCTTTTTTTAAAGGGATACTGCATAAATTTTGACCCAAATATTAGCCCAATGTAAGGAAATTCATTTCTGGGTTTAATCTCAAGCAGCAGTTTAGAAACATGATCCCTATGCAGAAGTGCCAGAAACTGCGGTTGGGGGGGGGGGGGGCGCCCGCGGCGCGGGGGGGGGGCGCCCGGCGACGCGGAGCCCCAAAAACACCCAAAAAAAAGAAGAAC
>JAVQJG010231242.1:0-19584 GCA_036024015.1 Craterocephalus amniculus | reverse complement strand
CACTGTGTGTGTGTGTGTGTGTGTGTGTGTGTGTGTGTGTGTGTGTGTGTGTGTGTGCGCGTGCGTGCGTGCGTGCGTGCGTGCGTGCGTGCGTGCGTGCGTGCGTGTGTGTGTGTGATTGTGTGTGAGAGAGAAAGAATGTAAGGGTGGTGCTGGTTGGTGATCATGCCATTTCTCTTTCCCCATGCCATTCGATGTATATTTTGGCTCTGTAACTCTTGTGTATATATGCCATAAAGTTCATGAAAAAGTTGTTGTGTTCATCATTAATCCTGTTGTCATCCCCACACACACCTCATTCTGGTTATGTCACTGCATTGTAATATCATTTGTGAACACAGGGTTGCAGGATTGAGCTTTCATCTGCATGAGAGAGAGGAGTGAGTGAGTTCATTCCTGCCTGAGTGGGTGTGTTTTGTTTGTGAACGTCTGTCTGCTGCATGATTGTCTGTTATTTATTTATGGAGCCAAGCAGGTTTTAGGGTCCATTAATAAAGACGTTTACAGGTAATCTTTTTAAATGACTTGATTAATTATTAGAACAGACATAAGCGTTAAACATGTTGCAGACAAGATGTAAGATCTAGATTAATTTCCAGTCATGTTTGTTTTCTAAGTTCATTCATTTAGTTACTTCAGCAAAAGGATTTAATTTATTGATCCACACTATAATTCATATTGCACCTTCAGGGGCAAGTATGATTATAGTTTGTCTCACTTAATCTTGTTTAGCTCCATAATTGTGTGCAGACTTTCAATAAATTGATTCCTCAGAGACGTGGGTGAGGTGTCTCCCTCAGTCGCTGCCGTGACCCTGACGACCCTTCTTTCTGTTCTCATATTTCATGTTCTTTCTCTCCTCCTCTCTGTCTTCATTCGTTCCCATCAACCCAGTGTGGACAAGCTGCTTCTAGGGGATTTGTCCTCAGCAACGACAGTGTCCAGGATGCTGCAGGCTGACCTGTCTTAAATCATCTGAAGGTGCCAAAAGTATTTTGAGACTAAGGTCTTTTTTTTAACCTTTTGTAGCTCAGATTGAATTATTTTCTTGCAAATTCAAATTATTAAGTTCATTTTCCCCCTTGTATTTATTGTTTGACAAGAATTTCAGTGTCCAAACTCAAACTGAGAAGTGGCACAAGGAGCAAATTAAATGTAAAGTGTATTGTTTTGTGGTCAATTAAACTCTTGTGCTACATACTAGGTCAAATAAATAAAGTGGGAAATATAGGGGAAATAAAGTAGTACATTTCTCAAAAGATGAAAACCCAGTAAAACTCTTCCTTTAAAGAAAACACATCCAGCTGCCATCCATTGTCAGGAACATGATGCAAAAGGTTAATTAAAAGGATCTAAATGTACTGGGGAAACTCTGAAGCAACTACCAGTCATCCATCTCATCACACAACGCACACCATCCGCCACTCGACCCAGTAGAAACCAAACCAGTGCCACAGTAGAAAACCATACAGGATTCACTCTGCAAGTTGGGGGGGAAAAAAAGAGAAAAAAAATAAACAACCATGGTAATTTAAGATAAAAAGAGGAGTATTTAATTACAGATTTGCATGTGCAATGTGCATGCCACTATGTGGGGTAACAAGTCAACTTCAGGAACAAAAAAAAAAAAGAAATATAAAGAAAAAAGTATATATATGTAAAAATATATATATAGATAGATGTTTTTAAGAGCAATGTGTTTCTTTTTTCTTCTATTTTTAAAAACAAAAAAATGTAAAAAACCTGACCAAAAAAAAAGAAGAAAAATGCGGCAAGCAAAAAACCCATCCTGACAAAAAATGGAAATGACTTTGGTGATGAAATCAAAGAATGTTTGTTTGTTATATTTGCCAGGTATTTCACGGGGGTAAACCGTGGGGCAACAAAGATAGATATCACTTTAACTAACGCTATGAGAGAAAAAAAAAAAACGTTTTAAAAAGGGGGTCAATGCATACATAAGTTTTCCTTGATGAAAAACAATCCCTTTGAGACTAAAGAGCTGCCTGAACCTGAATCTGGTGATGTTACTCCCATTTATTCTGGCTATGAAGTCCCTTCTTTCTTTCTCCCTCTCTTTTTCTGTCTTTCTCTGACCATCTCTTTCTCTTCCTCTGTTTCTTTCTCTATCTCTGCTGTTTCTAAAAGTGCATTTTGTAATTTCAAACAGAATTCTTCCTAAAGAACCTGAATAAACCAGAGAGAATGCATTCTACCCATCCTCTTGTCTGTGTGTTTATTCATCCTGAACCCAGTGACGCATCTGACATGCTGAATGAGACATAAACAGGTGGGAGGGTTTTTTACTGTTATTTTTAGTCTTAACAGCAATTTAGGACATTCATGGAGTTCTAGGTGATTATTTCAGAGCAGGGAAATTATTTTTTACCTAAAAAACATTTTAAAAGTTGCAGTATAAACTACAACAGGAACATCTCATGCAGAGATTACAAAGATGTATAATGTTTAGTATGGGAATAAAATAATTGTTTCTTTTAAATCACCACAAACTTAGTTGTAGTACACCTTCTTTGATCGTTTGTTCCACATTAAAATCTGTTAACAGGTCAGTTAATTTGTTTTTATACTCAAACCAGTTATATTTAAACAGGCTTTTCCAAAAGGAAAGTGAACAAAGCTCCACGTTCATTCAGGCAACCCCTCCAGTTTTGTAAAGAAAATATGGTATTAATGGCTCATATGTTAGAATTTTAGCTATACCTATCGCATCAATAATCTGCTTATTTAAAAAATTCTGCAGCCTGAAATGAACAACACCCAGGAAGCACATCTATTTCCAGAAATGGGTCTCTGCGTACACTTTGGTTGATGAACTGGATATTAAAAGGGTGTAACCACAAAACAAAAATAGTGTACTTACGGCGAGGTCACACCAACCCACTCACAGGTGAGTTTTGTCATGTTCCGTCCTCGTTACTCAAAAGTCTCTAAATAAAAGCTATTGATGATGTCCTTGAAAGTCTCCATTCAAAAGTCATTTTATTATGGTTTTACAGATGAGAACATGAGATGTTATGGGTTGCAACTCCTTCACATGTATGTTTATAATTTATAATAATAAGTATGTTTATTTTCTACGACAGAACACAAAATAAAGACATTTTCCACACCGCACATGGTCTCACACCTGAAGTTTTGATACCTTTCAAACATCAGAAGGAGTCATGTTGGTTTAATTCAGCATTATAAGAAAAGAGACAAACACCAGAACTGTGCTATTTCAATTGAGAATTCTTTGTTTGAGGAAAAGGAGAAATTACATAACTCTCGAAAGGAGGTCTGTTCTTAGTCTTTAGCTGCTGTCCTCTATCGCACCCAGTGTGCGCAGTCCCCCAGCACAACCTGAAGAGACCTGCCTATCCTAGAAAAAGTCCTCCTCTTATACTTGTTACAATGCTTGTATTTTGAATCTTTATAACATGTTTAAACCAGAGTCAAACAATTTTCATTGTATAATGTAGATGATATAATACATGCTTGTCAAACAGATTATTTACATGTCAAAGTTTCCCAGTAGAAGACACCTTTGAAATTAGATTTGATCAGGAAGTCAGGGTTTTATTTAATAGCAACGTCTGTCTATCCAGGTAATGGATGCTGTGTGTTGGTGATGTGATGCTGGTAATACATCCTGAAGAACATGAATGCAGGCACTGATCTTACCCTTCCTGAAGACCTGCACAACATGTCAATAAATGAGAACAGCAGAGGGATAAAACAATGTTCCTCAGAAGTAATTGTGACATCTACGGGAATAAAAACAGGTAAAAAAAAGAAAACAGAAACGCACGTTTTGGACGGAGCATCTTCAGCGTGCCTCCTTCTTCCTTCTCTGTCTACGTCACTGATGAGTGATGTGGAAGACACAAAAACCTACACATCCCCCTCCCTGTGTGGTCTCATCGTTCCATTGAATTCCCTCCCCCTTCCTTTTTTTCTTCCCTCTCTTTGAAAGCCTGCTGCTCTTCCTGAATTCACCCTTCTTACATCTGTCCATCTTTCTCCTTCTGCTCTTCCTCTCTGTGTCCACTTGTATGTTTCCCTCTTTTTAAAATATTCTGCATCCAAGAACAGAAAAGCACAAGATGAATTATTTCTATTTTAATAAAAGAGAAAAAAAAAGGAAACAATTATCTGTGAGCTTGAAGGTCACTAATAGCATCCAGTCTGGCCATTAGTGTGCCTGCTGCATCATTTGCCCACACACACTGTAAACACACACACACACACACACACATAGATGACCAGATGTATGAAGAGCTCTGTCCTTCTGACTTAAAATAAACTCCACCTACACATTGTGTCGCCCGCCGGCATCAGCGCATCATTTCCTGTCTGTGTCAGCTCTGTGCCTCTCAGACACACTCAGGCAAACTCTCAGCAGCATTCTCACAGTTCACATTCATAAATAGCATCTTTCTGCTGAGATAAAACACCAGCACTGGGAGTGAGATGAGATCACGTATAAACAGACATACACACACAGCAACTGCAGCTTCCTCCTCCTATATGCATATATATATGCATATATGCAGTTATATAGCTGTATCTACAATATAGATCATCTTATATATGCATTTATTTCCCTCTTCATTTCACTGAACTTCATGGAATAAATACAATTTCAGATGTGCTGTACAGCTTTTATAGTTAAGGATATTTCTGTTTTAAATTTCGCAGCCTTGTGCATTCCTGTAACATCTGCTGTAAATATGAACCCATTTCATTACATTCATTAAACATTTGCAAAAATCCAAGACAACTGACAAGTTAGAAACCATAAGATAGGAATCAAACCAGCAACCTTTCAATTGATGGATGACGCATCCTTTTATATATCAGCTGTAAAATGATGTAGTTTTGTAATGCCAACCTTATCTTACCCTCATCATATTCTGCATGTATGATGAGGTAATGCTGCAAGCATTATATGTTAATCATTTACAGCGAATCTGCATCTACGCACATCTGCACACGACTCACTCTGATTTGCCGAACAGTTTATCTGCCTCCAGCACAGGCAGAACCACAGCAGTGATGCACACATGCATCGTGTGACATTTCCGGTGCTGTTCTTTTTTTAGCTCCGAGTTGTCAGAGCTCTACGTCACTGCGACTGTCTGGCCTCTGCACCGTGCATCTTAATCACACTGCCTCTTATATGGCCCTATCTTTGCAGGATTGGTTCAGTGAATCCATCACTGACACAGACGTTAGATTTTGCTTCAGTGCTGTAGTGATTGTAGATTAGATTTCCTTTGCAGGAGATATTAGAAATATACCTTTTCTTCTTACGTTCAAAGGCATAAATATGTTTTTTATCATGTTATTTCTTACTGTAAACAGAGAGACAACGATAGTTACAATGATAAAGAAGAAAACAGGTATCACATAAAAATCAGAAACATTTCATTCTTCTGAACGACAAAGCCCATCTAATGCCTAAAACATGTTGTTTTCCTCCATCAGGAAACAAATGAGATTTGGTGTGAATCTGAGACTCTGAATGTTTCTCCCTCAATTACATCACACTTGTGTTCGAAATACTCACTGGAGCAGCAAATGTGGATTAATCTGCTGCTGAAAATAGTCTCCAACAAATGCATTTTGCCTTTGTTTGAGTCATGTTGCTGAATCTACAATGTCCAGTCGGTGGCTTTATAAGCCTTATATTCATGGTTTCAATTTGATTTCACACACCCAAGAAAGTAATAGTGGATTGAAGGATTTTTTCCCCAATCTCCATCACTGATTTGAACTTAGAGACCCAGAAGTCTGCCAGCCTTATTGTTGAGATGATGTCTTTCCTTAGGAATTGTTTGGGCACTTTTTACACTTTTGCAAGACGCATCCTGAACAACTACCTCAGCATCACAAGCTGCTTTTGGATTGATGGAAAGAAAAAAGTGCCCAAACTTTAAACCTCCACCTGAGTATTTACTGTAGATGTAATATTGATCATTGCCTGGCCCATCGTCTGACATTACCACCCCCCCCCACCCCCAACGCTTAACTCTTTTCATCCACAGGAAATACAGTTAACCCACAGCTGATATTAAATGTGAAATATGTGAAATATGACATTTTGTACAATCTTTAACATGTTTCCAGTTTGGTTTGCAAGGGGTCTTTCCAATTTCAGCTTCATGCAGACTACATGTATTGCTTATTGGGCTGCCGTTAATGATCTGAATAGTTCTTCTCATAATACTGCTGGAAATATTGCAATGTCCTGTTACAGGTCAAAACCACTGAAAACCCACTTTGCCTTATCAATGTCTAACCAGCAAACACTACAACACAATAACAAGGAGAAATCACACACTAGCAGGTAGGCAATTGTACGTGCTTGCTGATGGTCCTCAGATTGTGTCTAGTTGATTACTTGCTAGAGAAATCAATTTCCTGGGAGCAGATAATATGTTTGAATGTCAGTTGTTCTTGCCAAAGCAGAAAAAAAACATGCTGAAATTTGAGGAAAAAATCAAATGACATCTTCTGTTTCCCTCAGAGGGGGAGATTTGCACTCCTAGCTCCATTAAGCTCTCTTTTGATATGCTGAAAATTCTATTTCATATGTGGGAGTTGCTGATTTGAGCCACAATGGGCATGTTTTCAAAATATGTGTGCAGCAGTGTTGGGCTGGAGCACATGTGCTATCCAAGGACATGCTGCTTTCTTGTGAAGCTGCATGGAACACTGTGTACCGCTACTGTTGCTGAGTGCAAATAACTTGGAGCAGCCACTCCGTAGCAGCGCAGGGTCTTGTCTGAGCAGTTGAGTCAAATCAATCCAAATCACTGTGTTAATGGGTCTCATCTGAGGCTCTTTGGACACTAAATAACGGAGCTTTACCAGGAATTGTTTGATACCAGAGAGTGATTTTGGGAAAGGATGATGACTATTTATAGTGACTCTGTAAGGACTTTTCTTTACTCTGCTCAGAAAAATGTGTCTGACTGATACGACATATGAAACATGCATGAGTAATAGTGAATGACACCACAACGCGGTGTTGTCTCATATTCCCATTTAATTTCATTCTGATGATTTGCATGCATAAGCGGTACTGTTTGACTCCATGAGCTAATCTCACCATTTTTACCCTTCACATTGTAAAAATCACACCTAGTTGAACAATCGCTACAGCTTGAAAAGAGGATTTATAGATTTTTAAAAAACCAAAAAAACAAACATGATCACATAAGCCCCCCATATGGTTTGACCCAGATTCTGTGGTTGTTTTCAAATGTTAAGCCATGGTGATCAGATGGGAGGGTGTCAACATCATTCGAAGTGCGGTTCAGTCAAAATATAATATTTTTTCTAACAGCAGTTTCTCAGCCACAGGGTTCAAATTCCCCCACAAAAATATTCAGAAGAATCAAAGAGATTCTGAAAATAACTTTTCTCTTTGGTCTTATATAATGCTTCTTTTCATCTCTGAACTTCCCCCAAAGTTCTCGCTCGCTGAGTGAACCTCATCCCCTGTCATATGCAGTCATTATATAAACCATTGCTTCTGTTTGAGGACAAAGATGCTCAAAAAAAAGGTAATAGAAGAAATGCCTGGAAAGAAGATTCCATCTATGTGTTGTAGAGAAAGAAAGACAGTTAGGGGGTGAAATGATTGAATATGAAATGAACAGATAAAGAAAACCTACAGTTAACTGTTGGAGGATATATCGTAACTATAGCAACCAAACTGTTCAGGATGATTTTTCATTTCAGTTTGGTTGGATAACATTAAAACAAATGTGTTTCCGTTGCAGGTGTTAAATTATGGAATTCTTTTGTCTGCACCTTGAAGAGCTGTACAAGTATTTTTCTTTTCAGGAAAAGGTTCAAAACAGATAAAATCTCATCTTATGCACTAGAAGATTGATTGAACAGGGGAGTGATACACCTTTTTTGCTTATTTCCTTTTCTTTTATGTAAGTGAGTTGGTGTACTTTTGCTACCTGATAGAAATATATGTATAGAAAGGGGCAAGTTTATCTTCTTCCTGCTCCTTTTCATTTGTGGTGTTCTACAACAAAATCAGATTGGACAATATGGACAATAATAATTGACTGAATGTAACCATGAAAGAAAGAGAAAGAAAGAAAGAAAGAAATACTTAAAACTTTTCTCAAAGTAAAATGACCAAGAATCCATTGATTTTACCATTTTGTGCTCATGATACAATTAGAGAATTTAGATCAAACCTCCACACACAACAAAAAAAGCTTTAATACCAGTAAGAATTGGTCATGATGCAAAATAAATATGACTCATTGTTTGTTTTGACATCAGATTTCATCCTACAGGTCAAAGAGGACAGTGACCACCCAACCTGTTTAAAGAGTTCAAAAACCAGCCTCTGTGCTTGGTGGGGTGCACTCTCATAGAAATATAAATGGGAGCATTTGGATCATTCTTGAGGGAATTTTGATCATTTGTGAATTGAACTTTCTGCAGTTTTCAGTTCATCTGTGTAAAATGCATGAACAGGTGTCCTGCAGTCCTAATTGGTCCCTTCCCTTACGTGCAGCCACCCTCTCTGCTACGTTGTCCTTGCTAAACTGGTCTTGCCTGCTGGAGATTCATCTGGTTTGTGGAACATGTAAACAAACTGGTTGCTTGCTTACAGCTCCTCTGGTCGTCTGATGCGCTCTCTCCTCGTCACATTTTTTTTTCAAGCATGAGATGTTGGAATAAACAGCTGCACTGAGAGCAAACCCTAAAACCAAAATGATCCTCACCTTCAATCATATTTGTTGAACCCGTCACTGATGTTTCTCTTTCTGTATTGTTTTTGCTTTTGTTATATTCTATTGTATTATTTATGAGACGGGGAATGGGGATGATATTTAGAGTTACGAGGATTTTATCCCACAAAAAAAGATAACCTGAGACAACAGATCAACCAGATTGACATCATCACCATTCCTAATTTTCAGGGCAGCTAGACTCCGGGGAGCTGGCAGGAAGTCGATGATGAAGCCCACAAGCAATAAACGCCATCCGCCGCTTTTTGTCTTCAGCTGTGCCGTTTGCCCTCCAGCCGCTGCTGATGTTGCATAACTTTTTTAATATCCCCTTCATGAAACGGTGTCAGGTCATATTGGAAGGAAAGGATGTGATTCAGAACTCTGTCGTAATCCCCAGGAAATGGTACGATAAGGGAAGCTGTTTGTTCATGTGTGTGTGTGTGTGTGTGTGTGTCGTATTGTAAGCAGGAGATTAACAACAACACGCCAGGCTGGCGCTGACTTGTACCAACCTCCTCCCTCTTAAAAAAGGATTGACCCTGTGATCTGAGGCTCAATATAAACCATCAGTTCTGTAAATGGTAAATAAACACTGTTTGTTATACTCAGTAGCATTTTAAAATCTCTGAGATATCCTAATCATCAAAACACAAAAACAACAGGACAATGTAATAACCTTTCAACAGGTTTATTACCCATATTTACAATGACACAACAAAAAGCAGCTTGGAATGTGAGGTAATGGTCTTTCACATGTCAGACATGAACAAATGGAGTTCCAAGAAATGAAATAAAACACAAAATTGAATGAAAAGGCTTCCAGTCTCATGTGTTTTTTTTCTTTCTTATGTCCATGGCACCATGTGAACGCAGTATGTAGGACAGTCCCAAAGCAGTAGTATTGATTTGTCAAAGTCCACAGCAGCAGCTGAATGTGTGCGTGAAATTGTCTGTGGCAGCGTTTCTGCCTCAGTCGTCCTTCCTCTTTCAGAGTATGAGTCATAAAACTGGTTCTGAAGACAGGAAATACCCTGAAGTTCTGGTTTTGTGTTTGTCTATGTTGCCCTGTGGTCAACTGTTTACCACTTCTGTCTGTCTCTAATTGACTCTTTGCTGATTCACACATCCACTCATTTTGACTCAGTAGTTGTCACTTGTTTGGACCCGCTGAGTAGAAGATGAGACATCAGGAAACAGGAGGCAACACAACCAAATCCTCTTCTGTTTCTTCCTCAAACTTTCCAGCCTGTGGCTCCTCTCGGCCCGTTCCGTTTACTTCTTTTCTTGCTCTTCTGGCTTCCCCCAGCCCAGCAGACGCACTGAGTTTGACCGGAGAACTCACTCCATGGCACCTGTAATCCCCTTTTTCTGGGACTGCTGATGTAGGTCAGCTCCTTGGTGCTCAGAAGGGATCAAACTGCCCTTATAGGTTAACAGGGAGTTGAAAATCACTCCACTCAAAAGTCCACTCGGAGGCCATTTCCTCCTTCAATCTGCTCAGAAGGCAGATATGACCCGGTTCAGAGACAGTGGGGTCAGGGTCTCCGCAGCCCCGGTGCGACAGTTGCTCAGTGGGGCCGCATACCTTTCTTCTCCGGGCTCCAGCCTCGCCCTCTTGCTCGGAAGGAAGTCAGGCGCCGCCGACGCCTTGCCCCGGCGTTTCCTGGACTGCCTCGCCGGGCTCAGGTTCTCTTTGTCCTCTGTGGTCTCACAGTCATACTCGTCCTCTGTATCGCTCTGCTCCTCTGGGGTCGTTTCAGCCACGTTCATGTCTGTGTTTGGCTCAGGTTGAAGCTCTGACTGTCGGGGTTGATCTCCCGGGTTAGAGCTGGTGTCCATTGGTTCCTCTGATGCTGACTGCGCCGTGTTCGGCGCTTCGCCTTCCCGGGAAGAGTGATAGATGTCCCGGGCGGACCTCATGACCAGAGAGAGCAGGAGGCTTCGGTGGAGTCTCAGTCCGCCTCTCTGGCTCCTGGAAGCATACAGCTTGCTTATCGACACTGCCAAGATCCTTCTGGCTTCCTCGTTCACTTCCATTGTTGTGGCACTCATAGTTATTATATGCGTAATTACGCACAGCTGTTTTGGCACTTTGAGCAAAGGCGACAGGTTTTTCTGTCCTTAATGTAACTTCAGTCTCTAGTTTCTGATCTGTCTATGGTCGGACCTCGGCTGTTCACCAGTTGTTGTATCCAGAGAAATGAGAGCGTGCGAGTAGTAGGGCGCCGTTTTATTTCCTCTATGACGTAAAGTGAACTTCATTCCTCAGTAAGTGTCAAGCAGGCGCCGCCCACACCTGCTGTAGCTGCACCACACATGCATACACACTCACATACACACACACACACACACACACACACCATCTGTTCCGTCTGCCGTTTATCTCCCTGACAGTTAATCTCTTTTATTATTTAGATTTTGCTTACTGAGCCTAATTTAGCAGATTCAGTTTGGGGAAAATTGAATCTTTCACTCGTCAGTGTTCTCTTCCTTGTCATTCTTCTCCTGATACAAATAGATAAAATGTGTTTTCTTCTTCTTCTTCTTCTTCTTCTTCTTCTTATTATTATTATTATTATTATTTTTTATTTATTTATTATTATTATTATTAGTAGTAGTATTGTTGTTGTTGTTGTTTTTGTTGTTGTTGTTGTTGTTATTGTTTTATAGCCTAGCCTACTTCAGATATTGATCATCTGTTGTATGATACGGTTCTATGTGCTATCACTATGATATAGGTCTACTGCATTATTTAGGCTACTGTGGATATTAATCATATAATAGTGACATATTTGATTGTGAAATTTTCTCGACGTGTTAGTGGCACTGGCATGTGACCCAGTTTAAACGACCCAAAAGAAAATAGTTGAGCAGCGTGAGATTATGTCAGTCAATGTTTACATTCTGGTAAAAACCCGGCAAACAGTTCGAAGAATTTACGTGGGAGAGAAGAAAAACGTGTCTTGTTTCTCGGGACTTTTTTGCTGCCCGCCCCTCTCTCTCTCACCACGTCACATAAACACGCGTGCGCATACACAGTCACACATACGTTTAGACACACACAGACAGACAGACACACACACACTCACACACACATACAACCTCCATATATGGATCATCCGGTAGTAAAAGAGCCCGGGGGAACGCGCACAGTGGAAATGCCATGACGTGGACGCGCAACTGCAGCCCCTCCTCCCTGCTCGCGCTCTGCTTCCCTGTAACCAGGCACAACAGTGATGGCGTCACCTGCATTCCATATTTGGAGATGTCACCGGCGAAAATAAGGTTACTAAGCAGCAAAACCACTGAGGTTCAACACAGGAGTCTGTCCGCGCTGCTTTCAAACTTTCTGGGAAATAAACTGAAGACGATTAACAGTGCAAAGGGTCACATTCTGCATAAAGACACAGAATGGTAGTCTGAGTTTCATAAATTGCACAAACCTGTTTATTTATGCAGGTTAACGAATAATTCACACAATAGAAACAGTGATTATTGATTTAAAAAGTGCTGAAACGGCTTGTGTGCAGCAAAAATACATCTGTTGCTCGGTTCCAGGCCTAAACTGTCTTTACTTTGGGTTTTGCGGTTACATATTATTTTGATTTTCAATAGGGAATAACAAAAGTTATCATTTATTTAATCCTGTGTTCCATATTTTCATTACTGTGTGCATTGTAACCCTCCATTCAGCAACAATTCCACTTATCAGTAGAAATAGCTGCCCTGCACTTGTTCCTTGTATAACATGCATCCATGTAACCATGGAAACTTTTTTCACAACTACCTTTTCTGCCTTCCCTCATCAATATCATAAAGATAAACATTACTGACGATACTAAGGATCATCCAGTGCAGTCCTCCGTCTTCTTAAATATACAGTAAAATAGTCATGAAAATTGAAATTTTAGACACTAAGTCCAATGTATATAGTAATTAATGAGAATAAATATCAATTTATACACACACACACATATAATTATATGTATATACACATATATACACAGCCTACTGCAACCTGTAACTCCTAAGCAAAGACGACTTCATGTCTGTACCCAGTGGTTGCTATAGTGACAGTGTATTGTGTGATTATATTTACACAGCCTCCGCCTGAGGCCAAATGTGCCGTGGATTATGTGCATATGTGCATATGAAGGGTGGGGCCAGACTCCTCACTGTGCAGCATTTCTGTCTACAGAATAAACAGTGGTTGGTAGGACTGGGAGATGACCTAATTACAAAAACGTGGCGTTTACTGGCACGAAGCATAGAGAGTTATACACATTTTATGATAAAAATGATCAGTTTTTAAAGCAGGAAACAACTTTGAAATGAGGCAGCTCCATAATAATAACTTATGTGGCTACCCATGATTTTTTATTATTTATTATTTTCTTTCTTAGTACAGACTGGGAATATTGCCATTTGTGCGTACGCTTTCAGCATACAGCTGCAGAAGGGCGCTGCTTTCCTTAATGTGAGTGGAAAACAATTGCAGACTTATGGAAGTAGCCTGAATATAAGCGCACAGAAAATGATCCCTGTTGCTCCAGCAACCTGGAACTCATTGTGGTTCTGTTTTGCACGAGTTTACTGACAGGCAGTGGTCTCCTCAGTTTTCCAGTCAAAGCAAGTAGCTGCCTCGTAAGATGGCTTGCTCCCATCGTAGGTGGATAGCTGTTTAGCCACTAAATATTTTACACAGAAGTCAAGAGAAAATGAAAACACAGCTTAACATAGTATTAAATGTCAACTTTTTTATGATAGCATAAAAACAACTGAAAGGACAAAAAAATTCAGTTTCAAAATTCATCTTAGAAAAGGAGACAGTTTCATGCAGGAAAAGCTGCAAATAGAGGTCTAGTTTGTGCAGAAGGTAGGCCATCCTTACAAGGAGCTCTCAAAGGCACCACTGGGGAATGGGTCAGGGGTTTATTTTTAGAGACTCACTTCTGACTGTGCCTGTTCACTGTGAGCGAGTTTCTTTTGTTATGTTAGGGACACCTGGCTCATATCAGATGGTTTTATTTGTTCCAGCAGGAGGGATTTTCCTGCCACAAGCTCTGTGTTTTATGATGACTCAAATGTTCTTCTGCTCAGAGCTGAGCTGGACAGTAAGGGCAAGTGAGGGGTAAAAATGATCAGCTGTGAGTTTTTAAAAATTTCAAACGTCAGCTTAGATGAAGTTTTTGTCTGTGCGTTTTCTCTTCTGGCCATTGGTAGCAGTTTCTCTTAGTCAAATAAAATGTGTTAAGTCAAAGGATGTTGTATTCTGAGGAGAGTACTGATTCACCTTCAGTTACATTTATGGTTTTGGGTTACATTACATAAATAAAATTATTAGTTGTGTCACACTTTTTTTCTCCCATAACTTCCTGCTTGGCTTCCTGCAAGCTTGCACATTTAAGTTTTAGTTTTAGCTCAGTGGTATAAAAGATTCCTCTTTTCTGTCCCATATTTAGAGGTTTTGTACTTCTGGATTGCACATGTGTCTGCTTTTACACATGCCTGGTTCTTCCCCCAGTGAACTTCCAATACGGTTTACAACAAAATACCTGTTCCTCATTACTACACAATTACACAGGAACTGTTGGCTTGGCTGGCCCTCTTTTTTAAAGATCCTTTATTTTGATATCCATTACACATTCATTATGTGCTTTGTGAATCCACCTTGTGCTGTTATGACTCAACTATGCTGATGAACTGTTACCACTGAAAACCACCTTCACGGTACTTCCTGCTACAGGTGACTCAAAGTCACAAGGTGAAAACAATGTTTGTCACTGTGTTATGGCTACTGATTATTACAGTGAGCAAAGCCGGTTACTCTGTACAGACTGTTTTTCTTTGAAGAAAAAGGAAATATGTGTTGCATATATCTTTAGCACATGGGCTTTCTCTTAAAGGCCTTACCGTCTCTCAATTGAAAAAAAAAAAAAACATAGAAAATTTATTTTTTACAAAGTATAGATGAGGCGTGAATGAAAATGTTTCATAAGTGTAACATAATTCTTTATTAAAGAACGCAGATATTTCAAATAGGAAGCCTACCACTAGAATTACATGTCCAGCCCCTCTGAGACGTGTAGCTATGTGTCAAGAGTTATGTTTATAACTTCAGCTGTGAATTTTCACAGGGCAAGAAGGAAGGAGTTGGAGTGAAGGAGGAGGAAACAGGATGAAGGCAGGAAGGAAGGATCTTAGCAGGACAGGGTGGGAATGAAACAAAATCCCACAGGAACAGACAAATGGGTGGGACAGGATGGGTAGAGGCACAAACGCAAAGAGAGAGAGTGAGAGAGAACGTGTAAAACAGACAGGAAGATTTGCTGAGCATGCATGTTTTTTGCTTCAAACATTTATTTAGACCCACTTTAATGGAGGTTGTCTTGTAAAATCTAGTTTGATGCACAGATAAAATGAGAACTGAAGAGGATCCCTTGGTTTATTTTGGGAAGTTGTGACATAATTTTTAAGTTCACCCCATTCAATAGCTGTAGCATATCAACAAGTTATACTAAGATAGATAGATAGATAGATAGATAGATAGATAGATAGATAGAAAGATAGATATTTGACAGATCAGATCAGATCATACCTATATACCTTCTATAATAACGTCTCATACGAAACATAGACTTGCACTATTAAATGCAAATGTGACAACATACAGTAAAAACAGCCATACAACTTCATCAATGCCTTTCTCCACCAAACTGTTACGCACATACGTACATTAATGTGCGCCAGAAAAACGTGCTTGCGTTATGTGAGACGCGGACGCACGCATGCGTACGGCGTATAGAGGAAGGAAGCAAACATGTCGATAGAAGACCCATTTTTCGTTGTGAAGGGGTGAGAAAAAACCAGTTTAAACCATATATTATTTAATTATTTATATCATTCAAAGCATATAGTGCGCTGGCGTTTGATTACGCGACGAAATGTTGTTGGTGTCTGAAAAAAAAAGTTATACGCGGAAAGTTAGCTCACTAGCTAGCTCTAGCTGAGCAGCGGCTCTGCTTATTGTCAGTGTCGCATAGAGGTGGTAACTGCGTTAATGTTTGTGAAGAAGAGACAGTTCCGTGTTAAACAGTCAAAGGCTGCTCTTTGCTCACCTGGGTTGTATTCATTTTCCATTAATCTTTTTTTTTTAATGAAGTGAAGTGCTTTAGGAGCATGTTAGTTTGCAAATGTCATCATGACATTTTAGGAAAGGCAAGATTGAGTTTTGATATCAGTATTCATCTCATCAAAACAGCCAGGTGTCTTTAGATAAAGTTATAATATCTGTTTTAATGCCCATTACGTCTGTTTGTTTTTTCCAGGGAGGTGCAAAAGGCTCTCTCCCGTGCTCGGGGCCTCTTTGATAGGTGGGAGGAACTGTTGCAGGATGGGACACAGGTGCGCTGCTGCGGTTGTTGGATAATCTTGCCAACCTCTCTGTCCAGTTTTAGCATACATATGGACTCATTCTTAGCTGGGGGATATGACTGTATCTAAATCAGTTCAAAACCTATGTGTTATGTTATATAGTCATGTAGAAATTAAAATAGGAAAGTGGGAAAGATGAATCCCAAGTTTGATGGTATACATTGGAAACAGATGTGCATATGATGTATTGACGATTTTTGATAGATGAGACAATTATGCAAAACTGAGTGGCTCTGAAAATCTGATGAACAGAATTTGGTTACGAAATGTTTAGTTGAGTATGAGAAATGTATGTTTGTCACTTCTTTCTTCTCAGGATGCTTCCCTTTTCGTTGTGTGTTTTAACTTTTGTGAATTAAAATGTATTTTGTTCTTTCCTTGTTTATATCCTCTTTTCATAGAGGGATTTTCATGTTTCATATTAGTATATGCGCTCTAAACCTGTTGGTTTGGCAGCAAAACTTGAAATTCTCAAACTTAAGCTGAATATTCTGTTAAAAGCCAGAATTAATTTTAATGGATCCGTTTTTAAAATGGGAGATTCAGAGATAGCCAGGGATCAGTGTCTTTACACAGAAATCAAAGTAAGTGCAGTAAATAAGTCAAAATTTAAAGCAGCACACGAGCTACCAGTTAACTGTATACAGAAAGTGTTGCGTAATAAAAACAGGATGTAGAATACTGAAATAATGTATATTTTACTGGTTATTTCATTTGTACTGGTTTCTGTGGTCTCAGGTGAGTCGAGATGAGCTGGATTGGAGTACCAATGAACTAAGGAACTGTCTGAGAGCCATAGACTGGGACCTGGAGGATCTCAGTGAAACTATCAGTATCTTTTTTTATATGAAGAAATCTGTTACCGTCATTCCTTGATCCTTATGCCCATATCCCGGCATGATGTCAATATTTTTAAAACAAACAACGCTTTTTGTCATTCTCACAGTCATCATCCTTTTTGTTTTTTTACCTTTTTCAGAAATTGATTATACTTTAATAGGTTAAGAACCAGTTTTGCTTGCATAATTGTTAAACCAATGAGCTGAGATTTAAAAAAGGCAGATGTAAATCTAAGAAAATATTTTCAAATGGCAAAATTTTCAGGCAGAAAAAGGAATAAAAGAAAATGTCAAGCTTCACTTCTGAGTAATTACTTCTGGCTGTCTATTCTTTTATTTTACATTAAACAAAGCAAAATAGTTTCTGAAAGAAGTGGAGCAAAGCACATTTCACATTAGAGACACATTCTGCCAGCAGATGTTTATTTATGTGATACAAAGTGTCTAGTTGGTCCTTGACTGGTTCAGGCATTGTGGAGTCCAACCCGGGGAAGTTCAGGCTGGGGGACAATGAACTTCAGGAGAGGAGAGACTTTGTGGAGCGAACCAGGAAATCTGTTCAGGTAATTTCTCCAACACGATCTCCCATCTTACATATCAGCAGATCAAATTCTGTGATTTAATTTGGTTGTGTTGTCTGTGAAGTACAAAGCTTATGCTCAGTAAAAATGTAAATTAGCTGAATGAACCCCAAAATACAGTTGATTCAAGCCTGTGTAAAAGGTTTGAATAAAACTCAATATTTCTGATGTTATTTTGAAGTAGAAAATATACATTTGATTTACTTGTCACTAGAACATGTAACACTTGTGCAAAACAGTGGTTTGAATATGAGTAATCGTCCAACTGTTTACCTGTTGGTGATGCAGAATGATGCATCAACCAGGCCTGTCATATTTTGTACACACTAAGACAAACATAACACACCTGGACTCAACAGTACTTTGTGTACATTATGTGTGTTTTTACTATGTAAGCTCGCCTGAGCTTTATTATCAATGCACGTGAGTGTATGGTTGCTCTGCTGCTGAGAAATATGAAAAATTATTTTTTTCTTATAAAAACTCTCAAGAACAAAACAAAGTTAACAGTTTTATGCTGAAAGGGAACAAAAGACTGTGACATTTCTATTAGTTGAATATTGCCACAGGAAGCAAATCTCATTAATAAAACTCTGCACTTGGTCAGTCTGTCACGATTTTTTCTCTCTTTTTGTAATAAATTGTATAAGTAAAAGTATAAATTGTTTTTTTGTAGGAGATGAAAGATCACTTATCCAGCCCTTCTGCCGTGGCTCAGGCAGAGAAGAAGAACAGACAGGTCAGTGAACACATACATTTTATATCTTTTCATTATCCATTTAATCACACCTAACCTCAGTGAGGCAGCCTGACCTCCTTTCCAGATGCCTGTGATGTAATAACTGAAGAGACAGACTCAGACTGATCAACATGCTGTTTTTGTTTGTTCTTGATATGGTCATGCATGTGTATTTGTGTATGTCCGCAGGCTTTGTTGGCTTCAACGGGGCAGGACAGGTCGACAGGACTGGAGGCTCATCTGGTATCGGCAAACTCCAGATACATCCAGGAGCAACAGGAACAGCAGCAGGTTGAGAAAGACTGAAAAACTTAGTTCATGAAAGAAAAGTAAAGGTAGAGGTGGGAAAAAAGAATTGTGTGTGGCAAAAGTGAAACATAGGAGTGGAGCAAAGGATGGATTAGTTGACTGAAAAAGAAACTTGTCTTGCTTCTAAATGGCTGACTTGGCCTTGTACAATGTCTGTTGGCATTTTTTCAGGGCTCCATATTCAAATGAAGCTTTACAATGCTGTAATGGATTTCTGTTTGAATGAAATGTAATGAAAGGATGACACTGTGAGAGCAGAGGAGCAGTGAGTGAAGGACTCGCTGTCCAGGATGTTTCTGATCTCATGTTGTGAATTATTGTAAAAGAGGATCAGATAGATTTTTTTTCTCAGAGAGCTGTTGGTTTACTTACTGTGGTGTGGGTTGACAGCAGCGATGATGATGCAAATGTGTCATCACACATCCTGCCAGGTTGTGGTTTTTGGTAGGAAACTGATAAAAGAAATGCTGCTCGTTTATACCGTTGACTGAATGACAGATGATTATTTCCGAGCGTTTCAGTCATTGTAGATACACTCTGGCCCTTTCACCTCAACACTGTAACATTGCTGTCCTGATCATAGACGTCTCACACCAGGAAATAAAAAGTGAAAGTTTACATGAAACGCAACCGTCACCCTTTCAGTGATTTTGTAATAATTATGGTTGTTAACGGTTAGGTTCAGATTTGGGATGAGAAAAGGGTGAAAGAGAGTTTCCAGTTCTTGTATGTTAGTCATAAACCTAAAGAGTGATAGAAGGGTGTGTGTGTGTGTGTGTGTGTGTGTGTCTAGCTGATCATGCAGGAGCAGGATGAGCAGCTGGAGTTTGTGTCGGGCAGCATCAGAGTCCTCAAAGACATGTCTCGACGGATAGGAGACGAGCTTGATGAGAAAGCTGTGTAAGTGT
>JAVQJG010231229.1:0-10634 GCA_036024015.1 Craterocephalus amniculus | reverse complement strand
CCAGTATGTATCAAAATAAGTGCTGTGTGAATGGGTATGAATGGGTGAATGAGATTTGTCATGTAAAGCGCTTTGAGTGGTCTGTGACTAGAAAAGCGCTATACAAGTACAGTCCATTTACCATATACCATTCAACCTTACATATTCTCCCAGCACTATGGCATGGCCTTTAATTAAGGGTTTTGAAAGTTTTTTAAATAATTTTGAATTCTTTTATAAAACTGAATTGGCAACCAGTGAACAGAGGCTAAAACAGGAGAAATGTGATCTCTCTTAGGAGTACCTGTTAGTACCCTTGCAACAGCATTTAACATTAGCTGGATGATGTGATGTGTTGTGATGTGATGTGATGTGAGTAGTCTGGTCATCCAGTTACAACAGCACTGCAGTAGTCAATCCTGGATGTGATAAATATATTACTCAGTTTTTCAGTATTGCTCTGGGAAATGTCTGATTTGGGAAAAATTGTCCCAATGAAAAAAATACTGGACTCGAAACCCATTTAGTATGTGAATTAAAAAATGAGCCTTAATCAAAATCTTCTCCAAGGTTCCTCAGAGTAGTACTGGGAGCCATATTACCACCTCCCAGGAAACTAGAGAATTTATTCTTAAAAGGAATTACAGCAAACTCAGTTTTATCTGAATTGAACAGCAGGTAATTACAGGCTTCAGTAGTGGAGCGGATGAAAAAAGTATGGCATAATCAGCATAACAATGAGATACTGTATTTTTCAATGATATTACCCAGTGAAAACATGTAGAAAGAAATACAACTGACCAAGACCAGAGCCCTAACGATAAACTGTAACACACTCTGTTGTGTTTCGAGCCGGGATTCTCAAACATTAAGCCATGGGACCCCTAATCGGCAAGAAAACTTCCCAAGGACCCCTAAACATATAAAGACATTCTTTCCGCCATTTGAACAACTAGTTGCAGGTGTGGACATTGAGCATCCATGCCTGCTGCCTGGAGTGGAAGGGAACATTCAAGGTCTGACAGAAGCGGGGTCAAGAAACAGCATCTGTGTCCAGGGGATCTTAATAAGCTAGCATCAGGGAGCCAGATTAAGATTAAAGTAATTGTTTGGGGTTAGGCTGAATTTGTTTCATCTGCCTTGAGTCTCACAGTGGTCTCATGACATCTCCAAAACAACCGAATATCGTGGTCAATTTCCATCAAGCCAAGCTGACAGCTTCTCTATGTTTAACTCATGCTATGTCTGAATCTCAGTGTTGAAAGAATGACACATTCCTTCACAAGCAGCTTGCCACTCACTGTCAAGAGTTTGTGAATTCTGCGATCACCAGGAAACCACTCGCTTCAAACAGCAGAAACCCTGTTATCATGAAGACGTCCTTCACGTCCTCCACGGAAAGAAGGCAGACACATTACCTTCCACTTCCCCCAGAAACCCATCATGTGTCCGGCCCTCCGTTCCATCAGGACATGCAGGCTCCCTTAGTATTTAAATCTTTTCAATAATGTTTGCAATAGAAACTTTATCAAAGCCTGAACTAGTGAGACGAACAAGGCTTTTTTATTTATTACTGGAGTGGTTGATAACAGACACTCTCCAATCATCCTCCACCAGTATATGAGTCATTGTATTCATTGTGAGTGAAGCAATATGTAGATTGGTCTCAGAACTGAGTTTGGGACACACATTAAATAAAAACCAAAAGCTTTCATTATTAACTGACTGGGATCGGACTTTCAGGGTCTGGTTCCCCGATAATTCCAACAGTTTCTCTTCTGTTTGACCTGAGAAGTGATTTACTGTTACTTGCTGCAGATGAATATAAAAATATATCCTTTGTGTTGCTATAGCTACATGCTGCCCAAAGTAAATGATAGCAATCGCATGGCACGAGACCCCTACTGGCATCCACAGCACCACATCTACCCTCAGCTGTTGTAACTCTGTACTCATGCTGAAGAAACAAAGCCATATCTGAGCTGCTCTAAATATGAAAGACTCATATTCACCCCATAAGCTTTCCTGCAGCTGGCTTTAATGCAATATGCTCCAATCAAAATTTAGAAAAGGAGAGCTTAACATCCTTCCCATTACTTAAGAGGCCGTGTTCAACTTGGCTCTATCTTTTTTCTCTGAGATTACCTGATCTCTTACAAGTCTATTAACTTCCAGAGATCCTTGAGCCATTGCACTATGTGGCGATCAGCCACCTGAGTTTTACTGTCAAACTGAAAACTTGAGTTTTAAAGTTTTCCCATGCTCAGATTCTGACAAAAGACTCCACAGGACTTCTTAAAGCTCTCCATTTGCAAACAATATTACATTATTCACGCTTCATTTGTGGATTAAATGATACATGGTCAAAATGATGTGGCTTTCAAATGTAAAAATCTACCTCCTTGCTGACTGCCAGACAGACACGGGTTACTTGTTTTTAGAGTACATGTGTGCAACAGATCTGCTGTCCTAGTTGGGCAGGAAGCTAGAGGAAACTTGATGAGCTGAGGAGAGGGAGACATTTACATCACTAGAAAATGAGCAGTGATGAGACTGTTTCAACAATTTCATAATTTCATAAACAGACAAGATAATCCTTTACAGTGCGAGGTAATCAGGTCATAGTGGACCGCTGAGCCAGAGGAATGTCAGACAAACACAGGTGGTTTCCATCCCAAGTTTCCAGCTGAGCAGCGGAGCAGAATTAGTTGTAGCTTTTCAACACTGAAACAGCTTAAGACACAAATCTATCAGAGATCACAACTTGTGATCCAATCCAAACATAAGTTCCTCTTAGTGTGCTCTGCAGGTCTGCCTTATCATAATATCTCTGCATAAGTGAGGTTATTTGAGTTAAAGTGGCTTCCTTCCTAGAAAGGTTATGATACTTTGTACAGATATATTGATATAAACCAAATGCAATGGTATGCGAGCTAAGGCGGTTTGTTTTTATTTACTTTTTCCCAAGCTTCCGGGGTTAGTTGGGAACCTGATTTTAAAAATTAGCAGAGGAGTAGTAGAGCAAACATCCTGACAATTTACCTGGCGGTGGAAGTGTTTTTTTAAAATGTACTGTTCAAGGCCTTTCAATTAAAACGGGAAACAAAACAATGGAGCCGTGAAAAAAGAGATAGCTTTGCCTATTGGTTGCCATGGAAGCAGAGGAAACGCTCTACTCCATGCAAGACACCCTGGTGACATGGGCCCGCTTGAAGGGGTAACTGGCTGTTTGTGTTCATAATTGGTCAGCTAATGAAAACAAGCTATTAATTTGCCATTACAATATGTATTTCCTTTTCCACTGTGTATTTTTGCGGGTTGCTGAGGGATGTCTGTGTCGTGCAGCCTGTGAATGACTTTTGCAGAAGCTGAAATATCCTGACAGCAACCTGGTTCCTTCCCGTTAAAACATAAAATGAACAAGTCTCCAAAGAGTCACTCAGTAATTGGTTTGACTTTTCTCTGGCGGGTGAACATGTCGGAAAAGGGAGTTAAGCCAAATCCAGGGCACATAAGGTGACGAAACGAGCAGCTGGGTGACAATACCATGAAAATACTTCCTTATTATGGACCAGAGCGCATTGTAAGTACACAGTAATCTATGCTAATCTATCAATGAATATGATATAATTAAGCTAAATCGCTTGGATATCACATATTACTCCCAAAGTTTTGACTCTGAAACTGTTTTTATAGAGTGAAAATAGTTTACAAAGATGAAATACTAGGAAGTAAAAAAACAGTTTGTGACCATGTTGGTTCTGTCTAAACTTCCTGGAAACTTAGACACAAGCAACCGTCTCCAAAACCTTTCAAATGCTGTAAATGTGTAAAGTGAGCAAAATCCCACAAACCAGGAACCTTCTTTGTGGCATGGCTGTGTGTTACATGTTGGCACCATAGAGCGATGTCAGAAGTCCACCAGCAGATTAATGGTAGTGGATGTAGATGATCTTTTCTAACTGTGGCAGCAAACTTTCATTTAAAGTGAAAGGGAAATGGTGAAGGAGGGGTTTCACTTGATTTCATGCACCCCTAATGTGGTTCAATGGAATGCATATACTTTTTTAGATTAGATTAGATTTAAATACTGATGGGATTGGAACTATATATATTGAACATTATGTCAACAATTTACAAGTGATTTACAGAGTGGGTACTATGGACATATTATACAGGTGGATATGTGCCCTAAAAGTAGTAGATTAGGCTATAGGCAGGAGCTATTGACATAGTTTACATGAGGAAATGTACGTATGTAGTTAAGCTAAAATACGAATAAAGGAACATTAAATGGCACATAAATGTAGATGATATAGATTTTTGAATGAATGAAAATTTATTTTGGACAATACAAAACACTATGCAGGACATACCCTGTCAAACAACACACAACAACACTAATTGAATACAACAAAACAAACATGAGTCCGAAAAGGAGTGTGCAGAAGCAAACACTTATAAAATCCCACCCCCTCTCCAATGATCATTTTATGGTCAGTCAATCAAACTATATTGTTTCTTCTTATTTTATCTATGGGATGGAAAAAATAAACATGAACGACATTCATTACATTTTATGATTTTTGATTTATAAAAAAAAGACATTGAAATAACCATTGTTAAATACAGTCTTATATAATTTACAGTCACTAAAAGAGTGATCACCAGTCTCCAAAGTAAAAAAAAATTTAAAAGAGCATCATGCCATTACCCTCTTATTAATTTCATTTACAATTTGTTTCCATTTAGGCAAAAGACAGTCAAACAATCAATAAATAATTAGGTTTTGTGGAAGTGACTTTGTGTTTGTTGCAATCTTATTGAACTTTATGTGAAGTCAAAAATGTTACACATAAGCTCACAAACCATGTAAGGTTATTGTAAACTTACTGTGGGTTTGAGTAAATGTTTGTAATGTTTTTTTAGATACAGTATCTGTTTTCCCAGTTGCTGTAAAATGACAACACAGTGGACATTAACTTAATGACTCATTCATGATATTTACACAGTGAAAACAAACAGATCAAACATTTGCTTTATTTCTGGTGATTTTATGAAAATGACCAGAACTTGTATTATACCTCAATCTCAATAAAGCTCAAAATCAATATATAGATTTATAAATTATTTTACTTTCAAAGAGTAGCATTGAAACCTCCCAAACATACTGACTGTAACCAGGACTTAAGTTACATAAGTGATTTTCGGGAGGAGGAGGTCAATCACTGAAAACAATTCAATCCTTTTTATGCTCACTTCCATCCTATTTAAAATAGCATTTCCTGCAACACTTCGGCCGGACCTTCTATTAGGCTTTATTGCTGCTCTCACGTCAAAGCCAGCTTCCTCTGCGAAAATGCTTCCCCATGTGTTTCCTGTGGTGCTGTGGGTTAGGTCTCAGGTTATCTTCAGGTCAAGTGTTGCAAGTGACTGTGTTAAAGTTTGATTAAGGTAAAGGAAAATAAAAACAATGCCTCAGCATATTTCCACAAAACAAATATGTCTCGTGGTTAGTTTTTTTAATTGTTTATTTCACGCAACAAACTTTGAAACGTTTTCTGTTTAGCTTCTTTTAAAAACAGCCAACAAGGCTTTGTGCAAACTTTAGATTAACCTCAATGTGTTTTAATAGTGTAGCAAAGTCTACAAGGATTCAGTCGTAGCAAATAAGACTCAGTATGTACTGTCCAGCAACATGTAGGAACTGTTATCCTTTAACAAACTAAGAAACTAATATCTACTTAAAATTAGCTGTTCCAGATACAGTGGAAATTTAAGTACTATAAAATTTGAATGAGCATGTTGCTCTAGTATAGAATTGTGTCAAACTGAACTAGCATTTAAGATGTAAAACCAAAGTGGGCTGTCTTTGTTGGTCCTTCACTTTAGAAACAAAAAATAACAAAATCAACAGAATGGAACATGAAAGATTTTTTGGTTTTCCTAGTCTGTTGTTTCTAAAATTGCCAATTAAGTGCCAATAAACTCTGAGGTCGCAAAATGGAAAATCACACTGAGATCAAGAAATAAATCAAGGTCTCAGAACATCGATGGGTTCATATCAAAGACAAAGACAATCAAATGAGGTGTTTACAGAAAGTTCACATTGTTGAAATGAATACATGTCTGTTCAGTCCCCAACAACTTTTTTACAGCCACCATTTGCAGTAATTACATGTGTATTTTCCAGGTTGCGTGGTACATCTGGCAAATTATCAAATAACTTTTGCTCATTCTTCAAACCAAAGCTGATCTTACAAGTTAGATGGATTCTGCTGGTGTTCAACAATCTGTAATTCATGTCACAGTTTCTTAGTTAACCTAAGGTATTGGCTTTGACTAGACACATTAAAAATGTTTCCCTTTAAACCACTCGAGTGTTAGCAATATGCTTGTATCAAGTTCTTTCTCTGAAACCTACATCCCAGTCTAAAATCTCACCATGAGTGAAACAGCATTCCCTCCACAATCCATTACTCCCTCAATCCTGACCAGTTTACTAGTTCCTCCCAATAACATACATCTCCACAGCATGATGCTGCCACCACAATGCTTCACTGTGGGGTTAAAGTATTGTAGAACGGGGAAGTGTTGGGTTTACATCAGACATTTTCCTAGAGTACCAAAGAATTTAGTTTTAGTCTCATCTGGCCAGAGGACCTTCTTCCAGATGTTTGGAAAGTGTCCTGCATGCATTTTGCCAAACTTCCCTGGAAGCAGTGGCTTTGTTTTTTCTGGACACTTCTGTAAAGCTCAGCTCTGTGGAGTGTATGACTTATAGAGGCCCTACGGTGCACCAGTTTCCTCTGTGCAGACCTTCTCTTTCGTCTCTTTGTTTTCTCTCTGATAGATGCCACCATTTGGTGTGGTGCTATATTCTTGATTGTTTATTTGCTTTTTAAAAAAAACCTAATTATGCAACATCTACAAGTTACTGGTAACCCCAAATGGAGTAAGGGGGCTTCATAGTGTTATATATAAACATATTTCTCTTTTTTGTTTTTTTTATATATATTTTTTTTTGTTATTTTTCCTCTACCACTTTAGAAGTCTCAACAATTTTATGCAGTTTTTTCTCATACATTAAACCCTGAAAAAAGAAAAAAAGGAAATTGCAGCCAGTAATTTGGTGGTAGAAAGCCAGTATTCAAATGAATGCAATTTGCAGTTTATCCTGCCAAAAAAATGTTCAGCTAATAATGGAGCACTGATCTCTACTACCATGACACAATTCCACTGTAAAAAAACTCGGTCAGAAAAATCATTTTGGGTCTTAGATTCAGACAGGTGTCTCATTTTCAGCAAATACGTTTTAAATGGAACTAATTAAGACTTTCTCTTGCCAGCACGATCTTTTGTGATTTATCAAAGGTAGATAAATTAACTCTTGGAAGAATATGAAGCAGATCACAGAGCTGCAACTGGTAGTGTTTCACGGCAGTTTAGATACAAAAACCTCTTTTCTTCCCGTCAGCTTAATTAGAGGGAGTCAGTTTTCTGATTAAAACAAAGCCTGTGTTAGGATTGCTGGTCTTACATCATGAAAGTATTATGCAGCAGAGAAGTCTTTGGAGGCGTTTGAATAGATTTAATGTATAGAACCTAGTTTCACATTGCAGGCTGACTGAGACAATTAGCGTCTCTTTTCATTCTTATGATAGTGTCTGCAGTAAATCCAGCTAGCTGTTCCCATCTCTGTCATGCTCCATCAGCCAAACAATGAAGTGTAATGCTATTGACCTAAATGACAAGTGAAAATAGAACTGCTTTTTTTTCTACTAGGCTGCTTATATTCTAGGACACACTGCACAAAAACAATAGTTGTTTTTATTAGAAAACAAGCTCAAAAGATTTTGCTTTATGTTTCCTCCTCACTAACACACACTGTGTTTAATTTGCATACTGCAGTGTTACATTTGTTAGTTTCATGCACAGCTGGTAGCACATTAGCATTGCCATCATACTTTGAGTACTTTTTCAGCAGGAATGATGGCAAGCAATACTTCAAAGTGAGGCCAGCCAACTGAGACTAATACAGAAACACAACAGCACGTCATCAACAGTAACAACTATATAAAAGGAAGCTGCATGATTGGCTGCACAGAATAGTAAGCAATGCTCCCTGTGTTATATCACTGGAAGTCCCCCACTGAGCATGATCTAATGCTTAATCAGGAAAAACAAAACAAATTAAATTAAAAGAAGATGAGAAAAAAACAACAACCCCCTAAGGGGAAACAAACCATAAAAAATAAAAGTAATTTTTTTTGGATGTGTTCCCAAAATCTGTTATCAGGCTCCCAGTTTTCACACACTTGAGACTCAGCCAGCCTGGCCCTGTCACTCGCCATCTTGTTGTGAGTGCTGAGAGGCCTGTGTTTTTGGTTTCCAAAATAAGTCATCAACAGGATCCTCTCTTTGGGACGAGACAAAGAGGGCCGATAGGAGCCCGGAGCTCTCACATTATGGGACCCAAACAGCTGAAGACAACCGCAACAGGCTGAAGCTCTGCTGGACTGTGGCATTTGAATGGGGATGTTGGACTCCTAAAGTGCTTCTTACCATGAAGAAGCTTTTAAGTGCTTAGTATAAGGCCAAAACAAGTACAGTACATTTTGTTCCCTGAAATCTCAACATTCCCCAACAGCAACACACACTCATATGTTTTTAGAGGTGAATTAATCCTAATGAGTAATATCACAACTCAAACAGGAATTCATTAAATTTGAAACCTCTATAATTTAAGCTCTTTCTGAAATATGGATGTGAGGCCTAAAGCTGAACATAATTGTTAAATTTATTGATTACAGTTTTTGTTTTTAATGAATTTGCAGATTTATACAGTCATGTTTGTGTATATAACTAAAGTTTGTATCCTTTATTCTGTCAGGCTACGTTCAGCAAGAAAATGTGTGCACACTAAATCTTTGAAGAACATAATTAATGGTAATTTGTAGTACACAGTGTTGTACAGAGAAACTTCCTTGTATATAACAGTTTAGTGCTAATGTCAGTCAACCTTTGTCTTAACTAAGCAGTAACTGACCACACGAATCATCAAAATGCATAAATTTGTGTCTGACAGAGTATCAATTGTTCTGGAAAAGCAAACAAAAAAATTGTATTAAAAAGTCAGCTTAAACGAAAACTTTTAAACTCAGATAGCTTGAATTAGCAATCCAGCAAGCTACAGATAGCCATCAAACGAGCTGACTAGCATAAACTCTTATGGTAAAGCAAAAACAAAATTGAATAATAACACTGGTTTCATTCAGGAGCATTCAAAGTCAGATAGATAAAGTTGACAAGCCAGCTGGCCACTGAATCGAGCAAAGAGGCAATTTACCTTTCTTACAAAAATGTAATATTCTGTATTCAGTGAGTTTCCCCATGAGTCACAATGACCCCTTACACAGTATAACTACACACACCTTCATAAGATCATCCTCTGATAAACCATACAAAGAAATGACGTGGCTTATTTGAGATTCACATAAGACACTCTATCAAAGTGTACTCAAATAAGTTCCCTGGCTGTGGTATAGAAACACACCGATTTTTAGAGTCCACTTATCTCTGCTCTGAAAGATATCAAAATACATGTAATGGATCACAGCTTGAAATCAAATTAAATCAACTGCACCCACATTAAGGTCCATACATGACTTGAGTTCAACTGACAAAATTACATAACAAAACAATCAAATTTCACGCCCTGTAGTAATGATCCAATATCACATCACACACATCATAACTCATTTAACCAATGTTAGAGGACACTTGTCTCATGGTATTTTTGTTGCAGCGATCAACTGATATAATTTTTTTCAGGCTCAATACCGATGCTGATTGTTAGTCATCATGGAGGCCATGTGATACTTAGTGATACGTAGAACTGTTATTTAGTTGAAGAAAAATTAAACTCTTCACTAAAATCATAAACCTTAGAAGTACAAAAAACTCCCAACATTTAGTTCAAATGCTGTTCAACATTTTTATTTGTCATTCAACAATTGCCTCGGCTCAGCAGCATCAGAAGTGAACATTTGAATAAAAAAAAAGCTCCATGTACTTTTATTAGGTGAATAAAATACTTAAAATGAAATATAACCAATTTGAGTAACAATGGAAAGGTCAGTATTAAAGGAATACTTCGGCCTCAGAATGATGTGCCCACATTTGTTTACTTACCCTCATGCTGATTGACACTTTGGAACACTTTCTTGATATTCATCATGTAGCCGGAGATATCGGGAGGTTTTCATTTTGCCTCGCTTCAGCTACAACGATGTTGAAATGAGCCTGTTGAAAAAAGTCCACAAAAACTTGTCAATTTTTCTCCATTCTGCTCGTCCAATGCAGTCCGTGTGTCCTGAGTGGGTAGCATCAATAATTTACTTGCAACAACATCATTTAGTATATTTTTAGAGCCCAAACCGTTAGCCTGTTTACTTCCTGGATGTGCGTGTGCGCAATGCACGCCAGCGTGTGCCGTGGCAGATGTGGATGATCGGAATATCCCTGACATCCGGACATTTCAATCAGGAGAGACCGAGAGTAAGATGAAATACATTTATTGAACAAGTTCAGTGAATGTGCTTTGGCGTGTAGACCCCGACGTGCAGTCATCTGCCAAGGAGGGAAGAGGCCAT